>ML413686.1:24323-61451 GCA_005239525.1 Nicotiana knightiana
AGACGATTAATCAAGCTATACGAATATCCGAGAAGTAAGTTCACCAGTGGGGGAAACTATAACCTTAGATTTTTATTACAATTGTTTATACCTTAGTATAATTAATTTTTGCTTTTAATCTTTGGTATTAGTAATTTAACAAACATCAGGTGACAACTGAGTACTAATTTAAACATCGTGCTTGATACGTCAATTCCCTGAGGGATCGACTCTGGGCAAAATACCCCAGGATTATATTTGCAACGCCCGTTTAGTCTTTATAGAAGACATAGTTGAGCGTGATCACCTATCTGCAAAAGCCATTTAGACTATACAATATGCTACTGAATAACAAAGAGTTTGAGAAAGTTGTGAATGATGTGTGGTGTCAACAAATACATGGGCATACTATGTACTCTATCTGGGTGAAACTACAGAGGCTAAAAGACAAATTAAGGCAGCTGAACAAAGAGGTATCTTCATTAGAGAGGAAGCTGGACAATTTGAGGGAACAATTGTAGAATGTTCAAGGAAAACTTGATGTGAATTCATTTAATGCTCAGCTGATCTCAGAAGAGAAAGAGTTGTTGGTGTAGATAGAAAAACGGGAAGGAATTAATGAGCAAGTGATGCGATAGAGATCTAGAGCAATGTGAATAAAAGATGGAGACCAAAATACCAAATTCTTTCGTGCGCATCTGAAGGCTAGGCAGGCTAGAAACAAAATTGGTTCCATCTACAATGATCAAGGATCCAGAATTACTGAACCAAAACTGATAGAGCCAGAATTTACACGATTCTTTAATTTTTTGTTGGGGGAATGTGCTGCTGAATTGCCATGTATTGATATTGATACTGCCAGAAATGGACCTTGCCTCACAAAGGAACAACAAAGAGAGATCAACAGGCCAATAACAGAAAAGGATATAGATCAGGCCCTCAAAGATTTGCCTAATGAAAAAGCAACAGGTATAGATGGTTTTCTTGCGAAATTCTTTAAAACATACTGGAATCTTATTGGAGGTGAAGTTAAACAAGCTATACAAGAATTCTTTGATAATGGGAAGTTTCTAAGGAGCATTAACTGCACTATAGTTACACTAGTGCCCAAAGTAAATAGTCCTACATCTGTTAAGGAGTTTAGACTCATAGCATGTTGTTCTACAATATAAACTCATTGCAAAGATTATAACGGAAAAGTTAAAGATTGTGGTTGACTACATTGTTGGACCTGCTCAATCAACATTTATCGAGGGGGGGAACATATTGGAAATGTTATTACTGCCCATGAGTTAGTTAAAGGATACACTTAGAAAGGGGTCTCACCAAGATGTTTGATCAAATTTGAAATAAGAAAGGCATATGATTCAGTTGAGTAGCCTTTCCTAAAGATGATACTGATTGAATTTGGTATGCCTGTGAATTTTGTACAACGTGTGATGGAGTGTGTGACAACTATCAGTTATTCTCTGCTGATAAATGAAGGATTGACGATCAAATTTCAAGCAAAAAAGGGGCTTAGGCAAGGAGATCCGGTGTCTCCCTACCTATTTGTATTGGTGATGGAATAAAGGTGGCAAACGGGTCGGGTTGACCCGTAACCGGACCGGCCCAAACCGGTTAAAACCGGAACCGGACCGGCCCGGTTCATAGGGGGCCGGGTGGGCTGGGTAGGGGGTTAGAGGGGGTTGGTCCATTTAATTTTTTTGAAATGGGTAACCGGACCGGTAGTGAACCGTAACCATGTACCGGTTTAACTGGCCCGGCCCGGCCCGATATAACAACTATTTTTTTATTTTTTTATTTTTTTTAAACATGTGGGGCCCACTGACCGTTGGCAACGGTCACCCCTGACAGCATGTCGTTGCCCAACGTTAAATTTGCACAAATAGGCCCTTTTTTCTTTAAATTTTAACCTATTTTCTTTACAAAATTAACCTTCTCTAAAACTATAAATACCCCCCCTCTTCTTCATTTCTTCACTCAACTATCATTTCTCAATCTCAATTTCAGAATTTCTCTCATTCTCTAATCTCTCATTCTCCAATTTTCAAGACTTTAAGTCTTCAATTCATCTTCTAATTTTATTTGGCTCTTTGTTTTGAAATTTAATTTATCGTGTTTTATCATTCGGATTTTGAAGTTTGAAGAACAATTGAACTTCAAAATTGAAATACATGTTGCACTTGCAATTTATAAGTGCAAATTTTTCCATAATCATTGTTATCTTTATATATTTTACTTTATATTTTATATAAATTACAATACATGTACAAAAACTTGAAAAAAATAATTAAAAAGACTGACCCGGCTCGGCCCGGCCCGGTAGTACCCCTACCCGCACGGGTTCATTTTTACCCGGATAAGCCATAACCCGTTAAACACGTTAACAATTAACCGATAAGAACCCGTAACCGCAACCCGTCCGGTTAAAAAAAAAATGTAATTGGCCCTGCCCGGCCCAACCCACCCGTTAGACACCCTTATGATGGAATACCTGAATCGATCACTGAAGACACTAGAGTGCATTCCAGACTTCAACTGCCACCCGAGGTGCTCCATAAAGAATATAACCCGTATATATTTTGTTGATGATCTGATCATGTGCTGCAGAGCAGATAAGCTATCCATAAGCCTACTTGTGAGCAGATTTCAACATTTCTTAGAGGTGTCAGGGCTTAAAGCAAATATGAAAAAAAGTTCTTTGTATATTGCAGGGGTACCAAAGGAGTTCAAAGAATAGATCATTGTAGAAATGCAATTCACAACATGTGAGTTGCCATTCGAGTATCTAGGAGTCCCTTTGTCCTCTAAGAAGTTATCTATCCAGAAGTTTATGCCATTGATTGAAAGAATTATTGCACGACTCAAATGCTGGTCCAGAAAATTCATATCTTATAGTGGTCGGGTGCAATTGATCAAGAGTGTGATATTTGAAATACGAGCTACTGGGTGCAGGTTTTCTTACTTCCAAAAAAGATAACTAAACTGATTGTGACTTAGGCAGTTGGGTTTGCGAAGCTTAGTTCACATTTGCGGAGAGAGGGACCTTAGCAAATGCGAAGGATAATTTGAATTTTTGATATCTTGTAGAACTTTCTTTTGGACTGGATGTAATGAAACTTCGAGGAGAGCAAGAGAAGTAATGAAACTTCGAGGAGAGCACTGGTTGCTTGGGACAACATATGTATTCCACTCACAGTTGGACGTCTGAATGTAATTGATGTGTCTAATTGGAACAAAGTTGCTTTATGTAAACTCTTATGGGCAACTAATGAAAAAAAAGTCACTCTATGGATCCAATGGATACACAGCTACTACATCAAAGGGAATGATATAATGATTATGCATAATCCTAAGCAGCCTGCTATCCTGTTGGCTAGTTAGGAAAATATTTGACACTAGGGATTGGTTAACAAAAAGGGACCCTTTTGCTATTTGAATAAATATTACTCCCTCCGTTTGAATTTATGTGAAACCTATTTCTTTTTTGGTCTGTTTCAAAAATAATGACCTCTTTCTAAATTTGGAAACAATTTAGCTTAAACTTTCAATTCTACCCTTAATGAGAAGCTTTTATAACCACACAAATACTCTGGACCCCTTTTTGACTTGTTTAGGATCACAAATTCCAAAAATCTTTATTTTTTCTTAAACTTCATACCTTGTCAAACATGTTTACATAAATTGGAACGGAGGGAGTGTTACATCCCATATTTTCGTACGTGAAGGTACGCCATCAGTAAATTGACGAAAGATCGGAAAATGAGATATTTCATCCCGCGTTTTTCGTACGTTAAAGTTTTGTCGTAAGTTAATCGACGTAAGTTCGGGAATGAGATTATTTTGAGATTATAAGCATTATGCTATTTCAAACAAGTGATGAGTAAATTTGTGAAAGTGAGAAGGTAAGCAAATTGAAAAAAATAAATTTTGTCGAAGTTTGACAGTTTGAGATGAAATACGGCCTGAGCTAAAATACCCGGTATTTATGGACTAGTACCATACAAGATACCACATGGTCATGCTAGTAAGGTGTATAAAGTGTATTAAAAGTGAGTAGTATTTTAAGTAAGTTGAGATAATTTATAATTGTGTGGATAATTGGGGTAATTAATAATTTTTTATGGGAGATTAACTAATTATTAAAATCTTTGGGATAAAGATTAACGTGGCATCCTTTCCTTAATCACGTTATGACTCTTACATTTGGTAAATATGTGGCAGGAATCCAAAATGAATCATGGATAAGGATAGTCACGGAGGAAACAATTCAATCAAGGAAATATAAGAGTTGTTCCATTTCCTTTCATTCACTTTTTGTAAGATAATATTTCAATCTCTTAAGAAAGAGATCCACCAAAGCTTAAACATTACTTTCTTATTTCTTAAGAGATGTTTCAACCAAGCTTCATATGTAAGGAAACCATTTCAAAATCATTACATAGAAACATGATAACTTTGATAATCTCTAAGAGCTTCCACCAAGACTTCCTAATAAAAAATGTTACTGCCAATTCTTGAAGGAAAAATTTCAGCCAATGTTATTGTTGCATAGCAACGTTATTGCTTCAAACTCTTCATACGAATTGTTCAGTGTTGTTGAAATTGACGAATGTTAGGGGGATTGTCAAGAGAATCGACTCAGGTATGTTAAGGCTATTCCTTCTTTCTTTTGGCATGGTCCAAATTATACGGAAGAAACGAGCAAACTCATGGTTTCCATAAATTACTCTATTCATAGAAATACTAGGGGTGTCTATATTCTTGATTCCCCATGTGAATTATTATTATCTTCTGTTCATGGGTCTCGAAAATACGTATGTTGGTAAAGTTTATTTCATGATATTAATCAGAGGCATAATGGCCTTATGACGTACCGAGAGATTTTATTGACGTATTTCATATGCATTTCATGCATTTACATATGCACATTGACCCATGACCAGATGGCGTTATATACGCGTATATATGTAAATATATGTATATGGGATATGGAAAAAGGTTACGGCGTTATATACGCACCACCACCTGATCAGCTGGTATATGATGATGATGTTGCCCACAGTGGCTGAAATATGATTCAAACGGCGTTATATACGCGTATATATGTATGTATATTCAAACGGCGTTATATACGTGTATATATGTATGTATATATATGTATATGGGATATGGAAAAGGTTATGGCGTTATATACGCACCACCACCTGATCAGCTGGTATATGATGATGATGTTGCCCACAGTGGCTGAAATATGGTTCAAACGGCGTTATATACATGTATATATGTATGTATATTCAAACGAAGTTATATACGCACCTATGTATGTATGTATATATATATGTATATGGGATATGGGAAAGGTTATGGCGTTATATACGCACCACCACCTGATCAGCTGGTATACGATGATGATTTTGCCCACGGTGGCTGATATGTGATATGATGGGATGCCCTCAGAGGCTGATGATGTTATGAAACATGTATCTATGCACGACATGACATTCACATGCATATGCATGACGCTAAAAGTAAATTATGATTTACAAAGCTATTCAGGCTTACAAATTGAGTCATGTGCTCTATATTTCTTCCATGTCTCTTATGTACTTATTTATGTGACTTACATACTCGGTACATTATTCGTATTGATGTCCCTTTTGCCTGGGAACGCTGCGTTTCATACCCGCAGGTCCCGATAGACAGGTCGAGAGCCCTCTAAGTAGGCTATCAACTCAGTAGAAGATGTTGGTGCGCTCCATTTGCTTCGAAGTCGCTTGTTTGGTTAGTATGATTTAGACGGGTATTGTTTGGTATGGCGAGACTCTATCCCGACCTTTATGACATTTATGTACTCTTAGAGACTTGTAGACATAATTCGTATACGTGGAAGATTGTACGGCCTTGTCGGCCTATGTTTTGAGTTTATAAATGATTATGTTGGCCTATTAGGCCCGTATGTCACGTGTATATGATGATGTAATAACAATGATACGTTACGTTGGTACTCGATCGAATAAGGTACCGGGTGCCCGTCGCGGCCCATCGGTTTGGGTCGTGACAAAAGTGGTATAAGAGCAGTTCTGTCCTAGGGAATCTACAAGCCGTGTCTAGTAGAGTCTTGTTTATGGGTGTGTCGTGCACCACACTTATAAGCAGGAGGCTACAAGGCATTTAGGACTGTCACTCTTTCTTTTTACTCTAGATCGTGTGGTAGAGGTCACGTATACGAATTCAAATCCCGAACTTCTATTCGTAATAATACGATGCCTTCATTCAGAAAGACGATAAGAGATATAGTTGTAGAAGTGTTAACTCAGAGGAACTCGATTTTGCATGAGTAAATAAAAGGTCTTCATCAAATCACGCGTGTACAAAAAGGTGTACGGTTCTTGATAAAGAGCTTTTAGGAAAGAATACTTATCCACTCTTAAGGTAAAAAAAAAGGGATAATAGAATCGAAAGTTATACACGAGTTGCAGCAAGTAAAAAGAAGCAAGGTGAAAAAGGGTACAAGGTACCTAGCTAATAAAACATTATCCTTATTTACCATTCTGGAAGAGAGATATAATTATTTTTAGTTACCTTCAACAATAACAGAGGTATGTAAAATTGGTCACACCGATCTGAGCTATGCTAACAATAAGGGTTAAGAGAAGGACATAATATCACGATCCGGCTGGGGTTAGAGTGAGCCAAAATGGTGGATGAATTGTTTGCGTTAATTGACATTTCCGAAGGATATTGCGAATGTGATAATAGATCTCCTTGTGAGACGCCCAGATGGTGCACACTAAAATAGTACAACTACATATGAGTGCTACAAAGATAGGAACTAGAAACCTTGAAGGGATAAATATTACCTTCGCATGTCTCCCGTCCCTAGTAGAGGGAGAATGGTAGGCAGTCCGAAGAGACAATAGATGGAGCAAGGGAAGGTAAAATCGAAAGAATGTCTTGCTAAAGTTTTCAGGATAAAGTGATAAATAAAAATATTAGAAGGAAAGTACGAAGAGGGATAATGAAGCATTATGAGTGAGATGTGATACATGGGCGGCAACAGTAGAGTGTTACAGAATCTTTAGTCAAATGAAGAAAGAGAAGGGAGGTGATGGCCCTTAAGACAACAAAAGGGTATAGGCCATACAGTCACATTCTCATTTCGAGAAATATTTTCGCGACTCTAACATGATTAACAAAAGGAAAAGTTAGACCCCAGAGTAATAGAAATCAGTATGGACTGGTGAATAAGGTTAACTAAACATGAATTAGGGACTGAGTGATTTGATAATAGTCGACATCATGAGAATTTCAGATTTCGTTCCAACAATACTACAATGGACAACATAAGAAGATCCATGATAAATTCAGAAAATGGTCATTCAGGGAGACGTTTCTCTAAAACAAGCAATATGAGCAAAATTAAGCTTAAGAGACTATATATGCCAGTTGCGCTCGCGAGTAAGGGAATTTGTTATCCTTGATACAGAAGGATTGCCGCAAGGCGAATAACGATCATTAATGTTGTGAAACGACGCCAAAGATGAAGAGGTAAAACATCTATAGGTAGATCCTCGTGGCTTCATCTATTAGTACTCCCTTAAAGGGGGGAATATTGAGTGATAATGGCATTTAAGTCAGAGTTAAGAGGTTCTAGTAATTATGGAATGGTAAAAGAAGAATGCGATAAAAAATGAGAAATGAATGAGATTTCACTTATCTGAATCCTACAGATATGCTATGATTCTAGAATGTTATGTAAGCACGACGTCAAAAAAGGAAGTAAGGGTTCTTTCCTGGAATGTTATTAATAAAAAAGGAGCCAGTGCAAGAGGTAAGTTAGACAAAGAAAATAACCCAAAAGAGATCACACGGGATACGGATATGAGAATGGGCCGACGAGTAGTTAGTAGTTGATTCAGGAAGAGCCTCATGACTAGACAAGAAGTTACAGACAAATCAGTAGATCATGCAAGATAAACATAAGGAACCCCAACACGGGGAATTCATCCTTGCAGTTATGACATCGTCACCTTTGAGAAATATTCAGATAGGAGTTGGGATAGTTAAATACACCGTGTAAGTGTTATGAAAATAAAAGAGAATGCCAGTTGGAAGACAGTCAAAATATCAGTTCAGAAGCATCCCTACAAGAATAAAGGCGTGGAGGTAAGTAACAAAGGATAATTATAGGTAAGTACGAACATCAAAAAAAAAATTCGAGTAAGAAATGCAACAAGCTGGTAGCTTTACAAGAGCTAGAAGGTTCTCCCTAAATACTAAAACGAAAGACTACCTAAGGGAATAAGGAAGAAGGCTTCAACCTAAGGACAGTAACCTAAAGAGGAAATGGTATTATAACAATAGTCTCACAACAACATTGTATGCATTCCATACAGAAGTGGCACCTACCGTGGCTAATGAACGGGAAGTAAAAATCAGAAGTGATATTCAAGATCACATGAGTTGTATGTAATTCAATATCTGTTGGCACTAAGGTAAGCTAAGTATGCACGCAACAAGGGATAGGAAGACCAGGAAAAGTAATTGCTTACATTTGAAGAAAGTTGAGAAGGAACGGAATGAATCATTCGATTAGTAATCCAGAGTTCGTCACGTTATGAACACAGTTAAGAGTTCGGAGTTTTATACATGCAACATCTATGTTGACAATCATACATACATAGAAGGCTCTAGTATAATTTAAAATAAGAATTGAGTCCCGTTCATAGAGAAAGGATTGAATCATTTGAAGATTGTACCCTCTATATATTCCATAGCGTCCATGAAGGGTTAAAGTAATACTATGAGCCGCAGATCGGAAGATAGCTTAAGCCTACATAAAGGCTGATAAGAAGGAAGAGGAAACTAAAGAGGTACTTCAACGAAGTAAATCAGGAATCTTATTATTGGACCAACAAAATCATAGAAATCGTGATTTAACACATTACAATGTCACTCTTAATATCAGAGGTACAAGAGGGATAGTATAACAACCATAATCTATAATGGCTCTACAAGGAAGTCAGTTAGAAGAAGTACCAGCCTTATAAGAAGTCAATATGAAGCTCTCACTGAATTGTGTATACATTAAGGTGCAAGTATTATATAGAGCTTCAAGTTGTGAATATAAATTACAACTATGTGGAAAGGAGGTCATGAAAAGATAGAAGATGTGATGCGAAATTTTAAGGTAACAAAAGGTGAAACTAAACAACGTACACGATACTCAAATTTAGGAGGTTGTGAATACTCCATATTTTGAATAGAAGGCTAAAAGCGCGGGGATCCAGTATTTAGGGATGATAGAGGCATAGTCAGTGGCATGTTTTCCAGCCTATGGCTTCCAGGTATCGAGGAGGCTAATTAAGAGGGTAAAAGAAGAGTTATAGACGATGTGATGTCACACGTGATGTTCCAAAATGACATAAGGAAATCTATGACACAATCAAGTTGAAGGAAGGTTGCGATGAGTATAAATAGGTATACGTAGTACGCAATCTAATGTATGATAAATCAACAAGGTTTTAAGAAGACATGAATAAGGACAAGAACGGGCAAATCAGAAGGTGACGAGAAACAGGTAAGTTCTCGGGATTAAGCCCGTGAAAACAAGAGAGCTAATGATTTCTCGAATTTATAGAGAGCTCAATATAGCCTGAATGAACTCAAAGGAGTTACTCATCATAAGTAGCATTTAAAAAAAATGGAATGATGCCCTAACAGTAAAATAAGGGTGTAATTGTGGTAGATAAAGGATGACATTTGGGAATTCTATTGAGTAATGACTTGAAGAGGATTCTATGAATTGTACATGATTAAAATACCCATAAGTCATATTGGGATGCTACAAAATATGATTATGGAAGTATAGTATCGCCCTTAGGTGGATCAATCTAATTACTCCAAATGTCCCTGATGAGACGTGAGCCCTAGCGGTAGTGTTACATAAGAGATCAAGTTATTAGTGGTAGATGATAGATCAACATTAAGGTGAATCAATAATAGATGAATAAAAGTTCAACAGTATGGTATGAGATTAGACCATCAAAGATAAGCAACGAGAGTAACCTGGAGTTGGTGGCAGATCACGGTAAGGAAAAAATCAAAGCAAGAGTTATGGTATAGTAGGATCTACCTAGATGCAGTAAAAGCATACGAATGGATAAGGGGATTTATGAAATAAGATATAGAAATATTCGTAAGCTCAAAAAAAGTACCGAGCAAAGAACTACAAGTATACCTATAGATGCCCAGAGAGACATCTTGTCAAGCTCAAGATATGTTTACAAAGTAAGGCCTAGAAATTGGCTAAAAGTTGGAGGGAAAAGGAGAGAAGAGTCGGATAGGCGCACTTACAACGTCAGAGTCATAAAAGCCGCATGGCAGGAGGTAGCAATGGTTACGAGATTGGAAAGATTTTGACCACAAGTCGTGGTATGAGAATGGAGACTAAAGGGGAGAATACCCTAGACCTTGGGTTTATGTACAGAACACTTACCTAGATGGCAAGAAGAGTACTAAAGTAGTCGGAAGAGCCATCAATTATGAAAATGATAAGTGCAACAGTCAACATTTGAGGATGAATGTTTCAAAAGGGGGGGGGGGNAAATTGACGGAAGATCAAAAAATGAGATATTTCATACCGCATTTTTCGTACGTTAAAGTTTCGTCGTAAGTTAATCGACGTAAGTTCGGGAATGAGATTATGTTGAGATTATAAGCATTATGCTATTCCAAACAAGTGATGAGTAAATTTGTGAAGGTGAGAAGGTAAGCAAATTGAAGAAAATAAATTTTGTCAAAGTTTGACATTTTGGGATGAAATATGGCCCGAGCTAAAATACCCGATATTTATAGACTAGTACCATACAAGGTACCACATAGTCATGATAGTAAGGTGTATAAAGTGTATTAAAAGTGAGTAGTATTTTAAGTAAGTTGAGATAATTCATAATTGTATGAATAATTGGGGTAATTAATAATTTTGTTTGAGAGATTAACTAATTATTAAAATCTTTGGGATAAAGATTAGCGTGGCATCCTTTCCTTAATCACATTATGACTCTTACATTTAGTAAATATGTGGCAGGAATCCAAAATGAATCTTGGATAAGGATAGTCACGGTGGCAACAGTTCAATCAAGGAAATATAAGAGTTGTTCCATTTTCTTTCATTCACTTTTTGTAAGATAATATTTCAATCTCTTAAGAAAGAGATCCACCAAAGCTTAAACATTACTTTCTTATTTCTTAAGAGATGTTTCAGCCAAGCTTCATATGTAAGGAACCCATTTCAAAATCATTGCATAGAAACATGATAACTTTGATAATCTCTAAGAGCTTCCACCAAGACTTCCTAATAAAAAATGTTACTGCCAATTCTTGAAGGAAAAATTTCAGCCAATGTTATTATTGCATAGCAACGTTGTTGCTTCAAACTCTTCATACGAATTGTTCCGTGCTGTCGCAATTGACGTATGTTAGAGGGATTGTCAAGAGAATCGACTCGGTATGTTAAGGCTATCCCTTCTTTATTTTGGCATGGTCCAAATTATACAGAAGAAACGAGCAAACTCATGGTTTCCATAAATTACTCTATTCATAGAAATACTAGGGGTGTCTATATTCTTGATTCCCCATGTGAATTATTATTATCTTCTGTTCATGAGTCTCGAAAATACGTATGTTGGTAAAGTTTATTTCATGATATTAATCAGAGGCATAATGGCCTTATGACGTACCGAGAGATTTTATTGACGTATTTCATATGCATTTCATGCATTTACATATGCACATTGACCCATGACCAGATGGCGTTATATACGCGTATATATGTAAATATATGTATATGGGATATGGGAAAAGGTTACGACGTTATATACGCACCACCACCTGATCAGCTGGTATATGATGATGATGTTGCCCACAGTGGCTGAAATATGGTTCAAACGCCGTTATATCAAATGGCGTTATATACACTTATATATGTATGTATATGTATATGTATATGGGATATGGGAAAGTTTATAGCGTTATATACGCACCACTACCTGATCAGCTGGTATACGATGATGATTTTGCCCACAGTGGCTGATATGATATGATGGGATGCCCTCAGAGGCTGATGATGTTATGAAACATGTACCTATGCACGACATGACATTCATATGCATATGCATGACGCTAAAAGTAATTTATGATTTACAAAGCTATTCAGGCTTACAGGTTGAGTCATGTGCTCTATATTTCTTCCATGTCTCTTATGTACTTATTTATGTGCCTTACATACTCGGTACATTATTCGTACTGACGTCCCTTTTGCCTGGGGACGCTGTGTTTCACGCCTGCAGGTCCCGATAGACAAGTCGAGAGCTCTCCAAGTAGGCTATCAGCTCAGCGGAAGATGTTGGTGCGCTCCATTTGCTTCGGAGTCGCTTGTTTGGTTAGTATGATTTAGACGGGTATTGTTTGGTATGGCGGGACTCTATCCCGACCTTTATGACATTTATGTACTCTTAGAGGCTTGTAGACATATGTTGTATACGTGGAAGATTGTACGGCCTTGTCGGCCTATGTTTTCAGTTTATAAATGATTATGTTGGCCTATTAGGCCCGTATGTCACGTGTATATGATGATGTAATAAGAATGATACATTACGTTGGTACTCAATCGAGTAAGGTACCGGGTGCTCGTCGCAGCCCATCGGTTTGGGTCGTGACATGGAGTATGCAAATGGGAAGTTCAACATTAAAAAGCTGTATGTTGCAACAATGCCAGTCTCCGAAGTGTCATTGGAAAAGGATTATAATTGACTCAAAAGCATTATCAAGGCCTCAATTCATCTTGTGGTTGGCTATGCATAGGAATCTAGCTACAGTGGATCGGTTAAGGAAGTGGTGACTATCAGTGACAAGTGACTGTGTGCTATGTGGGAAAGATACTTGGGAGACAATGGAGCACCTCTTTTTTAAATGTGATTACTCCAGAAATATGTGGGCGACATTGTTAAAATGGCTGCGAGAAGGACATCAAATTGGTAGCTGGAATGCTGAGATTGAATGGTTAACGAAGAGAAGTTCATGCAGAGTTCGAGCTCACATGCTAGGATTACTATTTGCAGTTGTGATTTATCCTGTTTGGACATAGATGAACCAACGAATATTTCAAGGGAAGATGATAATATCAAGACTTCATAGGGTGAAGAATATTATTATATTAAAGCCACACATACGAGGGCAGAATGAATCCAAATGGAATAGGGAGTTAGAAAGATTGAGCAACTATCCTACTTAGACATATATAGTTATATATAGAGATAGAAAGTAGAAAAGTTGTAGTAGAGAAAAGGAGTTGTTAATTCTATTATTGGGTCTAGCTCTAGAGTCCAAATGAGATAGTGAGTTGTAAATATTATACTTGGTTAAAATGACAATTTTGACAGCTTGGCCAAAAAAAAAAAAAAAACTGCCTGACCTGCCGATCAAACCCATTAATCCGCCCCAATTTTCATTTTAATCTGCACCCTTTATCCCATCTAATCCAACAACCCTTATTAATTCCCACCACCATATAAAAATCCAATTATAACACTTTCCAAAACCCTAAACCTAATTCCCCCATCTCCCAAACGACGCCCTCACTTCTCCTCCATCTTATGCCGCGACGCCACTACCCATACTCACCGAAAAATTCCCCTCTAACCATCACGTGGTCTCTCCTCTCATTCCCTTCCACATGGCCTGACAAATAACGGATTTGGTACAAATTGAATCTTCCTCATTCTCCCTCACGCGCTCATCTCATCCGAAAATTAATTTGAAGACAAAATTAGGATGAATGGGAGGCGTAGGATTGAGTCTCACTCGATCTACTTCCTCCACTTGTATTTTACTCGTTTCATGAGATAGAATTTCAGATTTTCTAGAAAGAGGAAGATTTTTCATGATTTGAAGATGAAGTATAGAAGATTCTAGAGCTTCTATATATTGGGGGTCATTTTTTTTCAGTGAAGAGATTTTTTTTGAAGGAAAATTTTGGAGATAAAAAATAGGGACTAGGTTTTGGGTTTTTCCTTTTAGATTTTTCCACCTTCTGATTTTGGTTTTTGTTTATTCATATTTATAAAAAATACAAAAAGGGAGTGAGCTCTTTCTGGTTCCATTTTGACTTCAAATCCATAAAAAAATCTCAGTTTCTTCAATTTTTTTTTTTTGGATTTTGTTTAAATCAATGGAGTTCGATGAGGTGTTGTTGGTTTCGAGTTTTTCTGGTACCATTTGAGGTATGTTCGTGGTTCGCGGCTCTGTTCGATTTCTGCGGCGATTTTATCCTTTGGG
This sequence comes from Nicotiana knightiana, assembly GCA_005239525.1. Taxonomy (NCBI): domain Eukaryota; kingdom Viridiplantae; phylum Streptophyta; class Magnoliopsida; order Solanales; family Solanaceae; genus Nicotiana; species Nicotiana knightiana. Next base: position 38,646 of record ML413686.1, read on the forward strand.
GTTTGGCCGTTGAATTTGTACTCACTATCTCCTCGTGAATTTTGTTATAATTTCCTAATTAGAAGCAAGTTCATGAATTTTCTCTTTGAGTTATCCCACTTCTGTTTGAGTCCAAATTTAGCTAAGCATTTTTTAAGCTTATTTTGTCTGATATCCGAGTATGTCATGAAGCATTTAGGTCCAAGTTTTCTTAATCCTTTATAATATGCTGGCTCAGTTTGTTTCATTTTTTCCTTGTATTATAATTTCATCCTTTGCAAATCTCACTTAGTAACAACACATAGAAAAATGACACTGTGACATTTTAAGGATCTTCACGTTTTAAACAACTCATGTATTCTATAATCACGAGCATTTTCACCCACGATCACCGAATTAGGAACTACACAACTTTATGAACATTCGTAGTCTGTTTTAGGCGCGATTAATAAATTATTGTGGCCATGCATACGGTTCCTGTGGCATAGTCACAATACGTAAGTTCCAATTCGGGTGTACATTTCATGTGACCAGACCATAACTTCGAATATTAATAAAATCAACATGTTGTAAATCGCGGGTGCATTTCACGTGGGGCGATTCGCAATGTATACAAAAACAAACGAGTGCGCGACATCGCGACTTGTTTAGACAAATTCCTTTAACACTAAAAGCGGTTTTAAAAGGAATAAAATGCACATAGGTTTAAAATATGTAATAAATTAGATAATTAAGTCAATTATTAATAGTCGAGCGACCATGCTAAAATCACGAAAATCGGGAGTGCCTCACACCTTCTCCCGGATTAACAGAATTCCTTACCCGGTCTTCTGTGTTCGTAGAACAGAGTCAAAATTTTCTCGATTTGGGATTTAAAATAAACCGGTGACTTACGACACCAAAATAACTATCCCAAGTGGCGACTCTAAACTAATAAATAATCTTATTTCGAATAATGTCACTTCAATTGAAAAAACTCCCTATCCGCTTCGAAAAAAGAGGGTGATATATATATATATATATCAATAATTAATTTACTACCATAATTATATTTATTATTTTTATATTGTGGAACTTGCTCTAAACATAGTATATCAAAATTTTATTTTTCTTCTTTAATCAGTAACAAAACTGAAATAAGTTTATTCAGCATGAAATTTGCCCTCTTAAAATTAAATTGGACGATTTGATTCTGAACTAACCTTATATTGCCAAATTTAACAATGCATATCACGATATACGACATGATATACACACAAATATACATAATAATATAACATGGATGTACACCACTCTCCCATCGATCTAGACACAATGACGCATAAATCTATTGATCTCACTTTTTGCTTTTATTACGCAACTGATACATTGTTAAAATTGTTCGCCAAATGAGAGAAATACCTAAGGATTAGGAATAATCTTATGTAGTTGATGAAGTTTTTATTCTGATCCATAGAGATGAGAAAACAAAGTAAGATTATGACAAGAAGATCATTGTTTCTTATCATCGTTGCTAAGAAATTAGAAGAAAATTTCTACTGCAATCAGGGAAGATAGTAACTTCCACCGAAGAGAAGAGAAAACTCTCATTGGTTTCAACCACGAGAAACATTAAACTTTTTAAAGAAAATTGAAGAAGAAATATGGGAAGAAAAAAAAAAATCGAGGAGAGAGAATAAATAAGGAACTAAGGTTTTTTAGGATTTGACCATGTATTGTCAATTTTTTGGGTTGACTTGGCCAAACCTAATATAAGGCTAAAAAACTACCGATTTCATTTATGCATTGCCATACCATATCATTTATCATTTAGGCAAAACTATGCAACTTAATTGGACTAGGATTGTGTGCTACAAAATAAATCACAAGATATGTTAAGCACTTGATGTGATTACGAGGATAGGACCTGAACACGTCCACACGTATTATTAGTAGGGTAGCTGAAATGATATTTTTTCTCCTTACTTCTGCTATAGCAGATTTTTAGACAGTTCTTTCACCTTTTGGATAGCCTTTGAACAATATTTAACATACAAAGTCAGTTCTTTTATAACAGACTTTTGGTGAACCAAAATCTGTCCAAAGAGTGACTTTATTTGCCTACTAAAAGGGTTGTTCTTTCGTTACTTCACTAAAACATCTTGACAATCTTTTAGACACATATCTAGTATTGCTTGAACATACAAAAGTTGTGAGAAAAATAAGCAGTTGAAGCATCCTTTAGCAGCTGAAATGCATATGCGTTCTTTTGAAATTTTCTTTATTGTTCTGTACTTATATGGAGTTAGAAGATGTTGTAGAATAGTTCTAATGCCCATGCTTCTTTTTTTTCTTGGTTAGTTTCACGCTCTTTGTTAAGTAACATGTACATTTCGCAAAGAGAAATAGACGTAATTCACTCTTGGAGATTACTTCGATACTCTTTTCTTCATAGTCATTGGTTAATTTATAATATTGTAAAAGATTCATTAAATTCCTTTTTATTCCGGTGAAATATCTTTCTGAAGGTCTATTTCTATTATCTAATGCTTCGATACTATATTTGCTTTACCTTCTTCTTTTTCTGTTAAAAATATTAAATGCTTTGTTCTCATGGTCAGTACATTGAAATATTTTTCTTGTCTTGATTTGTTCATTTTATTATTATTTCTATTTGCAATTAGTTTGAACAAATGACTGAGATATGGACGCTCCACCTACAGCTTCTCATGAGTTTGATTATGCTAGACAAGATTTTGATGGGGATTTTTACACACATAGTCGGTCATATTAATTGTTTACTTTTTCTAGCCATATATATAGATTATACATTGATTATGTTAATGGGTGTGTATTAGAGGGAATATGTTTGAAGAATAACCCAAATAGCCGTCCACCTAACCGCTTAAACTAAAAATAGCCGGTGCAAGTATAATATATGTATTATATGTGTATAAAATAGCAGTCCGGTGTACCACGCTCTCGCTATAAGCGGATCTGGGAAGGGTCAATATGTATAATTGCTTATAATTAAAGTATAACCTATACATATGGTTAGAAAAAGTAAACAATAAATATGGGCGACTATTTGTGTAAAGATCCCTATGTTTGGATAAAGTGGGGTGGGCCAAGTAAATTAAGTCCACCAGCCCAAGTCATCAAGAATATTAAAGTTGGCCCATTGTTCTCATGAGTGGCCAGTATGTCTGTTGGGCCATGTTTTTTAGGGGAATTTTTCACAAATCATTATTGTTTAGTGGTTATTAGCTAGTCGTAGCTATCATTTAATATATTACTACATATAGCTATGTTTTCAGTTTTTTTATAGTGTATTCGATGTATTAAGCTACTGTATTCGTAAATACAGTAGCAAAAGTTGGCGCGAAACATGGGGCTATAGCTGGATAGACGAATGGATGTGGGTGTATGTGTATTCGACTGTATATCGTAATGTAAATCGCGCAATTTCAGGCCTGGACAGATTTTTTTTAATGGAAAGTATATAAATTAACATAATAGACTCCTAATATAACTCAACTAACCCAATTACATCACCCATAATCGTTTTCTTACGCGAAATCTGTTTCTTCCCTTTTCTGTTTTTTTTTCCGTGTGTGCTTCTTTGTTCAACAAATAAAACAGAGAATCCATGATCTATTAAATAAAATAATTAAATAGAGATCATATACGCGAAATCTGTTTCTTCCCTTTTTTGTTTTTTCTCGTGTATGCTTCTTTGTTCAACAAATAAAACAGATAATTCATGATCTATTAAATAAAACAGAGATCATATACCAACTATATATTTAGTTAGTGTATTAAATCTGAATACATAATTACAATACGTCTATTATATTAATTCATGATCTCTGAATACAGACGAATACAATCTGAACACATAGTTGGTATATGAACTCTGAATATTAAATATATGTATTCGAATAGATCTGAATACGATCTGTTATATACATACGATATGATTGTATCGTAAAAAAAATGTAATATTCCATTCATCAGAACTGATTCTTTTTTTTTTTAATACATATAAATACAACTAAATACAAAATGACGTTTTGTATCAGGGATTGTATATGATCTCTGAATATTAAATACATGTATTCAAATATCCTGTTGAAATACATATGAATACAACCTGTTAAATAAATATGAATGCAACCTGTTGTATTCATATGAATGGAAGATGTTGAATACTGATTAATACAATATGTTGAATACATATGAATACACCTAAATACATATTAATATAATCTGTTAAATACATATAAAGGTCTAAATATGCATTGTATAAAGGTCTCATAGACTCCTAATATATATAAATACATCTAAATATATATGAAGACAACCTGTAAAATACATATGAATAAAACCTGAGGATAATATGTGAATATAACCTGATGAATACAGATAAATACAACCTAATAAATATAGATAAATACAACCTAATGAGTATTTCATTCATCATAACTGATTTTTTTTAATACATATAAATACAACTAAATATAAAACGACGTTTTGTATCAGGGATAGTATATGGTCTCTGAATATTAAATACATGTATTCAAATATCCTGTTGAAATACATATGAATACAACATGTTAAATTAATATGAATGCAACATGTTGTATTCATATGGAAACATGTTGTATTCATATGGATGCAAGATGTTGAATACAGATTATTACAATATGTTTAATACACCTGAATACATATTAATACAACCTGTTATACACATATGAAGGTCTAAATACGTGTCACGATCCAAATTTCCCTCCGTTGGATATCGTGATGGCACCTAGTCTTAAGAACTATGTAAGCCTAATATTCAGGAATAACAACAATAATAAATAGAATCTAATACTTTTCTGAAATAAATAATTCTTCACACATTTTATATTCCCAAAACTCGGAAGTACAAGTAATAAGCTTTTAAGAATTTACACTAAACTCCTAAAAATACCACTGTTCAGAAATAAGTGCAACAGTGTAAACAAAAGATAAGATGGTGACTCCGAAACCGCGAACGCTGAAGCTAATTTACCTTGAGTCTCCACAACAGCAATCGCGCTACTATCAATCACTCGGCCGGCTATGCGAAAACCTGGAATCTGCACAAAAATATACAGAAGAGTAGTATGAGCACACCACAGCGGTGCCCAGTAAGTATCAAGACTAACCTCAGTGAAGTAGTGACGAGGACTACTCAAGACACCCACTGATCTAATAAAAACTGAACAAGTATCAATATAGGAATCAGGGAAATAATGATGTACACACAAAGGCTACACAATATAGCTAACAAGACCTTGAATTCGATAAAGAAGGAAAAAAATAAGTATCAGCAGAAACCATGAAGTAATACAAGGACTGAATAGAACACGGACAAATCCGGTATGTAAATATACAACACGTGCATGTAATGACTCAACAACTTCAACCACTTCTACATCAATTCATAGTCACCTCCACGAGGTTCCGAACCTCGAACAAATCACCATTTACGGGTCCCAATATCCGAACCCTAACACTTGGCATCTTGTGCCCTCATTCGAGTACTAACTGCACAGATGACTCACGTGCCAATTGGGTCATTCCCACCCATACGGTAAGCACAACAAGAGTATCTATACTTGACAACAACAAGGAGTCATGAATCCCTTAGTAGTACTTAGCTACGTGTATGCTCGTGCAGGTGCCCTAACGTGATTTCAACAACCAATAGACATAAGGAAAAACAAAAGGGGCAACACATACATTTTCATCTCATAAAGTTCCACACGAATGAACTCATACGATAAGTGTTCCGGTACACAATATCAACAACAAGGAATGCCCCCAGGCCAACACAATTATCACAAACAATCCCTACCATAACCCACTTTGTCACGCCACGTGTGCAATATTAAAGTATATGCCCGCCTTGTTCCGCCACACGTGCATAAACATGTTCCCACCTTGTCACGCCACATGCACAACACTCAATCTCGTATCCCGCCTTATCACGCCACATGTGCAATATCAGTAGTAAACACGACACAACAGAAACCTCGTGCAAATCCCCATATCAACAACCGCACGACAGACACCTCGTGCATCACCACAAGAAGTACAACAACAGCAACAACAACAACAACAACGGGGCCGGGCCTCCCCCTCTTGGGCGCCCTCTACTAGCCTAAATGCCCTGCTGCAACACATCTGCCCGGAGCCTGGGACAATCTCTCATCATGTGGCTGATATCTCTACACTCAAAACAACCTTTTTGCTGACGTGGCTTTGGAAACTGCGTGACCCGAGTACTCTGAGACCCATGAGTACCTGAAACCCCATGCGAAGCTGACAATGAAAACTGAACTGGCTGACCCATAAAACCTCTACCGTGTCGTACCCTGCCTTCATAATAAGGACCAGTAAATCTCTCCGGCCCATGAGGCCTCCTCACCTCTCTTCCCTCTCTCTCCTGACCTCATCTGACATCTCTATCATAGTCCCACCTGTCGTCTCTCTCACGATCCAGCATATCCTCAACTCTGCGAGCAATTCCTACCACCTGCTGAAATGAAATATCCGACTCTAACTCCCGAGCCATGCTAAGCCGAATATCACTCATGAGGCCCTCAATGAATCTGCGAACACGCTCTCTAACTGTAGCAACCAAAGTAGGTGCATGTCTGGCCAAATCACTGAACCTGACGGGATACTCTGATACTGACATAGTGCCCTGGCACAGTCGCTCAAACTCCGCGCGCCATGCATCTCGGAGGGACTGAGGTACAAACTCACTCAAGAACATCTCTGAAAACTGATCCCATGTAAGTGAAGCTGACTCGGCCGGGCTACCCAACTCATATGCCCTCCACCACTGATAAGCCACTCCTCTGAGCTGGAACGTAATGAATCAACCCCGCTCGTCTCCACAATACCCATAGTACGAAGAATGCGGTGACACTCCTCCAGGAAACCCTGGGCATCATCTACCGCCAATACACTGAAGGTAGGAGGGTAGTACTTCTTGTACCTCTCGAGCCTAAGCTGTTCCTCCTCAGATGCTGCTTCCCTAACCACGGGCGGAACTGGGATCCCAGGCTGTGCTGCCATGACACCTGGAACCTGACCAACCTGATCTCGCTGCTCCGAAGTATGGGCGACGGGAGTGTGAGCTCCTCCTCCGCCCTGTGAAGTAGCCGGTGCGCTCGGAATCAATCTCGCCTGAGTTAAGGTACCAATCACATCCCAGAACTGTGCCAAGGTCTCCTGAAGTCCGGGTTTAACAACAGGCACCTCCGGTCCCCCAACTGGAACTGTTGGCAGCTCCTCAACGGCTGCTCTGGCAGGTGCTCTAGCTGCGGCATGTGCCCCTCATCGACCTCTGCCCCTGGCGACATCTGCTCCGGGGGTAACATCCTCAAAATCTGCAGCTCGCATCCTCACCATCTGTGAGAGAATGGAATGATAAATTTCAAACTTCAAGATCAATGAACTCGCAAGATAGGAAAGAAGGAAGTGAAGTTATCCTAATAGTCCCGTAGCCTCTCGAAGATAAGTACAGATGTCTCTGTACCGATCTGCAAGACTCTACTAAACTCGCTTATGACTCGTAGCACCTATGAACCTAGAGCTCTGATACCAACTTGTCACGACCCAAATTTTCTTTCGTTGGGTATCGTTATGGCACCTAGTCATAAGCCTAATATTCAGGAATAACAACAATAATAAATAGAATCTAATACCTTTCTGAAATAAATAATTCTTTACACATTTTATATTCCCAAAACCCAGAAGTACAAGTCATAAGCTTTTAAGAATTTACACTAAAATCCTAAAAATACCACTGTTCAAAAAATAAGTGCAACTGTGCAAAAAAAAAAATGGTGACTCCGAAACCGCGAACGCTGAAGCGGTTTTACCTTGAGTCTCCACAACAGCAACCGCGCTACTATCAATCACTCGGCCGCTATGCAAAAACCTGGAATCTGCACAAAAATGTGCAGAAGAGTAGTATGAGCACACCGCAGTCGTGCCCATTAAGTATCAAGACTAACCTCGGTGAAGTAGTGACGAGGACTAGTCAAGACACCCATTGGTCTAATAAAAACTGAACAAATATCAATATAGGAATCAGGAAAATAATGATGTACTCACAAAGGCTACGCAATATAGCTAACAAGATAGTGGATTCGATAAAGAAGGAAAACAATAAGTATCAGCGGAAACCATGAAGTAACACAAGGACTGAATAGAACAAAAACAAATCCGGTATGTAAATATACAACACGTGCATGTAATGACTCAACAACTTCAACCGCTTCTACATCAATTCATAGTCATATCCACGAGGTTCTGAACCTCGGACAAATCACCATTTACGGATCCCAATATCCGAACCCTAACACTTGGCATCTTGTGCCCTCATTCGAGTACTAACTGCACGGACGACTCACGTGCCAATTGGGTCATTCCCACCCTTACGATAATCACAACGAGAGTATCTATACTTGAAAACAACTAGGAGTCCTGAATCCCTTAGTAGTACTTAACTACGTGTATGCTCGTGCAGGTGCCCTAACGTGATTTCAACAACCAATAGACATAAGGAAAAACAAAAGGGGCAAAACGTACATTTTCATCTCATAAATTTCCACACGAATGAACTCACACGGTAAGTGTTCCAGTACACAATATCAACAACAAGGAATGCCCCCAGGCCAACACAATTATCACAAACAATCCCTACCATAGCCCACCTTGTCACGCCACGTGTGCAATATTAAAGTATATGCCCGCCTTGTTCCGCCACACGTGCATAAACATGTTACCACCTTGTCACGCCACATGCGCAACACTCAATATCATATCCCGCCTTATCACACCACATGTGATATCAGTAGTAAACACGACACGACAGAAACCTCGTGCAAATCCCTATATCAACAACCGGACGGCAGACACCTCGTGCATCACCACAACCAGTACAACAACAACAACAACAATGCGGGCAACAGTTCAGAATACAGTTAATACATCAACTCAATAACCTTCGATCACAAGATAGGCAAAACTAGTTCACGAGAAATAACCATAATAAGGAGAGCTAGGCATATTAAGAAATCACTCAACAAGGAAGGAAAATAGCATGTAACAACCGCACCTAATTACATGGGTGAACAACAAGAAATCAACACAAATCTGATAACTTTGTATAAGGTCAAGTCACGAAGGTATGGAATATCTAAACTTATTTTAAGGTTGAACAGTTACGAGAATATTCAACAATTTTCACTTAAGGACAAGCAGCAGAGAATAATCATAAATCCATTTAACACCCAAAACAATTATAGGTTGAGATGAAGATAATTGCAAACTTGAGATAAGCAGTTAAGAAGACATAGCATGACAGTAAAGGAAATAAAAGTCTTCAGATAAGTTAATTAGGAGTAAATCCGAAAATAAGAACTTCCACATTTAAGCAAATAAGGATGACACTAGAAATTAGGAAATTCAATCATGCTAAAGACAATTCATACTCGGCGAATATAAGGACCTAAGATTCTTAAAGGGTCAACTTTCCACAAACAAGTCTGAGCATGCGCTCGTCACCTTGCGTACACGGACTACAATCAACATAGAAGACTCAAATCCTAAGGGGTAATTCCCCCACACAAGGTTATGCAAGATACTTACCTCAACCGCTAAAAACAAACTTGAAATCACGTTCTTGCCACGGGTATCCGACTCCCAATGACCCAAATCTACTCAAATCAATAGCATTGTGTAAATAATACTACAAGCAACTAGTTTAACAAATAAATTCGAAGCTAAAATGCGAAATTAGGAAAATTGCCCAAAAAGTTCCCGGGCCCACGTCTCGTAATCGGGTAAAAATTATATTTTTCGGACACCCATTCACTCACGAGTCTAAACATATGAAATCTCTCAAATCGGAGGTAAAAAAACCCAATCAAAACTCAATAATTCGGTCTATGAAGTTTATCTCATTTTCTACCCAAAATTTTCGAAATTAAAGGTTGGATTTAAGATTGGAAACATGGAAATTGGTCTATAATGGATAGAAATCACTTACCCAAATTACCCAGGTGCAAAAGCCTTCAAAAATCGCCTCTCCCGAGCTCCTCAATTCGAAAATGGTGAAAATAACATAAACCCTCATGCCCCTTTTCTGCCCAGCAATTCCGCACCTGCGCCCCTGGTCCCGCACCTGCGGAACTACCATCGCAGATGCGAAAACCCACTAAAAAGCATGGGGTCGCACCTGCGGTCAAATGGTCGCGCCCACGGCTCCGCAACTGCGGAAAAACTAACCGCACCTGCGAGGATTGGGGGTTTGGGCTAAGTTCCGCACATGCGAACTCCTCGCCGCACCTGCGTGTCCGCACCTGCGGAAGGTCCATCGCAGTTGCGAGACACCAGAACCAGCAATGGTTCAGCTGTCTCTCAAGTTCTAAAAACACCCGATGAGCATCCTAAACGTACCCGAGGCCCTCCAGCACCCCTTCCAACCACACACACAATTCATATAACCTAACACGGACTCGCTCGAGGTTTCAAACCACATAAAACAACACTAACACGATGAATTAAACTAAAAATCCATGAAAAATTTTCAAACTTTTATAAACATTAAGTTTTGCATCTAACGCCCGAATCACGTCAAATTAAGTGCGTTTCTTACCAAATTTCACAAATAACACATATAAATCATATCAAACCTTTATCGGGCTTCAGAATCATAATACGTGCCCGATATCACAGGTTTCACCTCAAATTTCATTTTCAAAAACCTTTATTTTTTTCCAGAAAATAATTTTCTTTAAAAATTCATTTCTCGGACCTGGGACCTCGGAATTCGATTCTGGGCATACACTCAAATCCCATATTTTCCTACGAACCCTCCGGTACCGTTAAATCACGGATCCGGGTTCGTTTACCAAAAACGTTGAATGAAGTCAACTTTATTCAAATTTCCAATACAAAATTTTTATTTTTATCATGTTTTCACATAAAGGCTTCCCGGCTACACGCTCGGGGTGCGCACATAAATCGAGGTGAGATAGAAGGAGGTTTTCACGATCTCGAAACAAAGATTGAGATAAAATATACGGGATGACCTATTTGGGTCATCACAATATGTATTGTATAAAAGTCTCATAGACTCAGCCCCCAGCTCCGTCGTCTTTATTCAAGAACAACCCTAATGTCGTCTCGTCAAGAGGGTCACGATTTTGACTCGAAACTCTCAACCCTTAAAAATCCTAAATCTCATTGTTCCCACTTAACCTGTACAGTAGACGAGCTAAAATCATTGCAAGACGTTGCATATCGTTTTGGAGGATTCTTCTCTCTACTAGTAGACCATCAACAATCAATTCCTCTCCAAATGTCCAATCCATTATCGGTTAGCGCCTTCTATCTCGCCGCAATGGAGATGGCGTGTATGAAATTACCGTGGTGACTGGGAATGGGGAAAGCCTAGGCGATGTAGGTGAGAGAGATTTTTGAGTTGCAGAATCGTGATTTCCGTCAATGGGGGAAGAGAATGCCGTGTATCAAATTAGAGAGATAGAACATGGGAGTGAGAAGTTTACATCAAATACGGTAATTATGTGAGAGAAAAATCTGAAAAAGGAGAAAAAAAAATAACAAATAGCGTATATGGTGGCTTAAGGGTAGGAGGTAACCATAAATAGAGTTTTTGCTATAAACATTAAAAGGTAGCCATATAATATAATTTTTTAAAATAGTATTTATTTAAAATAAATAAGATGTTAACCTTTGCTATATGAAGTAAAAATAAAAGAGCCCATCAGTTTCTTTATACTATAAGAATCCAAGTTCGCGCAATTTTCAAAGGCACAACTTGTCAAATAACTTCAATATAAATCAGCTTCTTTTATATAATTAAATAATTTAATAACTTAGCCACGAATTATTAATTTAAATGCTAGGCAAATGTTAGGTGCATTTTAAATTTTCAATCACCGACTCCCATGCGTACCGTGATTTTAACATTCGTTAATTAATTTTATAAATAATCTCACGCCTTCTTACAAATAGCTTTAATTAATTTTTTAACTCAATTATTGTTTCCATCATAACTACGGATTTGCTTGCGTAGCGTGGTTGTGATATTTGCTAATTTTTTCAAACTTAATTTTCTTAAATGTAGTAATTTTTTCTAAAGCAAATGCGTGCTAATAATCCTTTTTCAGGACTGGGGATTCGCTTGCGTAGCGTTGCAATGACAAAAATTAATAAATTTTGTCTTGATCATATATTCGCTTGCGTAGTGTAATTACAATATTTTATTATTCTAAACATCCTTGCATATTTTTAAATAATCAAGCCATAAAAGCGGACGTAGAAAAAACATGAAAATCTTATAAAATACAATTCATCCAGAAATAATATGAGTCAAATACAACCAACAAAGCGACCGTGCTAGAATCACGGGATTCGAGGAATGCCTTACACCTTCCTGATCAACAGAATTCCTTACCCGGACTTTGTTTTCGCATACCAATAATAATAGAGTTAAGCCTTCGTTTGACTAGGGATTCAAATAAAATGTGACTTGGAACACCCAAAAAATCAATTTCAAGTGGCGATATAAATAAAATAATGCCTACTCAAGTTTGTCATTTTAATTGGAAAAACTCTTTAACCCACACAATACCAACACATATCTTTTGGGGTAGAAAAAAGGTCTGACACCTTTGGCGACTTTGCTGGGAACAACAAGAATTCGAGCTTGTATATTGACTTTATTTGGCTTTATTAAATTTGTATATACTGTGATTTATTTGGGCCTAATGTGCTACTTGTCCGTTTTTTATCGCTTTGATATTGTTGAACTGTACATATAAACTGTCTTGTCACGCACCCCCTATGAGTCATCTTAAAATTAAAATTGGGCATTTGTTTGACATAGCCCACTTTATTTGAGATAGCCGAGGTGCTTGTCACCCGGTGAAGGTTTTTAATCACACATATTTTAGGCGGTGAACATCATCAACTAAGCCGAAAAGCAATGTTACCGAAACGCTGACCCTCTACTCGAGTTATCCGCTCGAGTTTCCAGTCTAGATACCTTTGAGACCACAGTCTAATGTTCTGTGAGCTAACTAAAAAAAAAAGAGAAATAATTAGACCATGAGTCAAACGTTATGCGAAGGATAATCTTTCAAGGGTTATATTTTTCAACTTTTTAAAATATGAACAAAATGTACACAGTGACTTAAAAGGTGACATTTGCATAATTCAGCCAATTTCTATGGCCCAAGTTGGCACCTATATCATTGATACTACTAGTGCTTATAATTGCTTATACAGTCAGATTTTTCTATAACAATATTCTTATATAATAGCATTTTTTTATGGAAGTTAAGCTTTTTCGGAATTAATTTTTATGTTATGTTATAATATATATTCTCTTTAACAACACTTCGTTATAACATCTAAAAATATTCGGAATAAACGAAGTTGTCATACAGAAGTTTGACTGTACGAGCCAATCAACCTAGTACTTGTGTTGTTGCTTCCAAAATGTTTAACATTTTAGACAAAACATTGTTCCAACACTTTCAGTGACCTTCCCATAAAATATACAACTGTTTCTGCCTTTTGTATTTACTAGTTGTTAAAATTAAATTAGGTACGACACAACTAGCTGAGATTTCAACTCGTAACTATGATTCAAATTACGATCTTTTGGCTAGTAAACTGATTTTTTTCTTCAGAAATCCAAATTTATAATCATTCAATCAACCACGCCTTAATCTCGAATTAATGAGAGCATGTTGTATAAATCATCTTATTTTTGATGTATCAAGAGTCAAATTTACCACTTTTCAAAAAGAAACTTGAGTTAGAAAAGAAAAAATACTATAAAAATACAAAACTAAAACGATGGTCATTTAACTCAACTATCTTTCTTTCTGTTATCCAATCAATATCAGATAATTATTAAGAGAAAATAACATTGTATAATCACTCTCAATATAATAGCCGATAAAATATATAATTTTTGTGTATATATACATTCTGTATGTTATGTACAAAATTATACAAATTTAATACACTTTTCGACTGCCAAATATAAATAGTTTCTGGCACGGGTTAAAAATAATAATACACCAATTAACCTAACCCAAGGGCCCCATATTAAGAAAAGAAAACAAAAAATAAACAAAAGGTAAGCTGGCCTAACAAATAGGAGAAAGGCCATATAAATAAAACGTAATGCGTCTAATCTTAGAGATGATTACCAACCCATTCGTATAGTAAAATATATATATGAAAAATTCCTCAAATTGGCGCAGTTGCTAAAGTGATATTGCAAAAGAAGTGTATAAAATTTCACATCATAATACCTTTCTATCACAAACCTAAAGGATAAGGAGAAAATGTCAAAACTTATCATGTTGCACAAAGCTTAAGTGGAAACCATGATCCTTCAACTCATTTTTTTACTTGGTAATATAGCCCACCTGATCCCAACATATCTGCCCAACCATATATAGATCTGTTTTCTTGTTTAATTAATCATTCCTTATTCTGAATTTACTGATCCGACTATTTCGAATTTTTATCGTATATGACTCATCAAAAAAAAAAAAAAAATATTTCCAAAGTTTTCTTATTTTTAAAAATTCGAACTCGAAACTTAAACCTCTAATTAAAAATAAAGGAATACTATCCGTTCTCGCACAACCTCTTAGAGGTCCCATAGATTCTATCCTACTTAGAACTTCACTTGAGCTATCCTTGTACCCAAAATCAAACTTATCATCTTAAGGTGGCTTAGTACAAGAAAATGTTTTATTTTATGTTAATTGTTTTTTAATGAATGTACGGATGAATTTTTGAAAGAATTATTATCAATATGTTTTTGTGAGTGATTGAACCTAGAACTCAATATTGTGCGTTACAAAAGTAAACATTTAGAGCTATTGCGCAAGTCTAATATAATTAGCATTTATAAAGTAGTTGAACAATAGTTACAAGTTAAAAATACAATAGTAAATTTTAAGAAATTGCCAAAGTTCGAACTCCGGCAGTTTAAACTTCAATAAAATTAAACTTCAATAAAATTGTGTGCATACAGATTTATACTCAGTACTCACCATAAGAACCACCAAAGAATGTGGTGCAGTAGATGAAATTGCTCCTCCCTTAACCAGAGGTCTCGGGTTCCAGCCTTGAGTATAAAAAAATTCTTGATAGGGAGCGCTTTCTCCCGAATAGGGTCCTACACGGCGCGAATCCGACTATAATCGGGCTCCAATACAAATACCGAACATCGAATAGGAAACCAAAAAAAAAAGTACTCACCATAGGAAGCAATGTTCCATAATCTTGTATTTGCATCCACTGTCTTCTTTGTTGTAAAGAAGAAGAATAAGAAGGAGAGTAGCCAAAATTAGGCTAGCCATTAAGGTTAGCTTATACATCTGCCGTTTTAATTTATATGAACATTTTCTTTTTTGATTCGTGCAAAAAAGAATGACTCATTTTCTTATTTGAAAATAATTTACCTTTAAGTAATGATTTATAATCACATAAAATATGTGCCTCATTTTATATCACAAATTCAAATGTCTTCTCTTTTTTCTTAAACTTCGTACCCGATTAAATGGGTTAACATAAATTAAAACGGAGGAAGAGAGTACTTTTGATTTGTCCAAAAAGTATACTAGTTTAATACTAATATTAGTAATTCTCAGAATACTTCCTAAAAAGAAACAGCTAACTCGCTTTCTATTTTATTTCCGTCACTCATCCTACTCCTTGTAAAGATATTTTTTAAACTAATACTTTATTGTTAGCTTTCTAAGGGCATTCTAACCATTTTACTATAATAATTATAATTATACCATTTTTTTTTTAATGATATACATCAAGGTTTTATTATTCAACACGTCTATCATAACATATAGTGTTATAAAATTTGTTTCTATCACTCAATACTTATATCAACTACTTTCAATCAATTAAATCAAATTTGGCTCGAATATTGGGTGCTATAGGAAAAAATACGACATGACACAAGGCCGTTTACAGAAAAGCAAAAGATGGTGATGGCCACCTAACATAGCTAGTGCGCTTGTCACCTGAAGGAATAACAATCATAAAAGAAGTATTGAATGCTTTGCGTCCAGTAACATTTAATATATAATATTTTACAGCATTAAAGATGATGGCCCATTACAAGGAATTTGACATTTATGTCCAACATTACATCTTCATCAATGACCCTCATAATTGACATTAAAGAAGGGCATGATCCTATGACTTGCTTTCCTAGACATAGCTATAAATAGGGAGCTTAGTTATCATTGTAAAAGACACAATTTTTTTGGCTAACTTACACTACATTCCATACAAAATTTTAATACAATTTTGCTTTCTCGCCTTTTGATCTCATAATTGTTGTGCCCGGAAACCCTGTTTCTGGACTCGTCGCCTCTGTCATTTCATCTACATTTTAAGGGTAAGTATTTTATATTTCATCTGTTATTTTATTATTTTTTGGATCAAATTAATTCACTTGTCTAGAAACCACGAACAAATTCAACTGTACCATTTTACGGGTAAACAGTTTGGCGCCACTGTGGGGCCTAGACAATCGTGCAATTAAATTGATCCTTACCTTTTTTACTAACAAGCTTTGATCTTTTTGTCTTAGAAAAAATCGCAAGAAAATGGCAAACAATACTGTTAACAACACTCACAACCTGATATTCGAGGAGAACAACCTCATTTCGAGGATTCAATTAGTGACACCCACGATGATGGGAATGATTCCACGCCGGTGCATGACATGCAATATCCTCGACATGTTCGGGAAACAAATCTCGATGATGCTAATGAAGAGCATGTCGTCGATGCGGTAAGGGTCTTACAAGAGCAACATGCGATTATTCTAGGCCATCTCACACGGTAAGATAAGGTTATGACGGAGCTGAAGCAGGCGCTGTCGGGGGCTCCGAATAATGTAAATAGGCGAGATCTGATTCCTCCTGATGTCCCCGCGAACCAAACAATGAAGAGAGTCGACAACAATACTCCCAAGGGTGAAGTCGGTTCCGACGGGGTTGGGGGAAGCAAAACTGATCTCAACAACGAGAACGACCCGTTCAAGAGCGAACTTTTACGATTCATGAAGGAAGTAAACGCCCGTATGGACCAAATCCCAGGAGCGCCACCAGTACTGAAAGGCCCAGGCCTAAAGTATACCCAAAAATCGAGCGTAGCCCCAGAGTTAATCCCGAAGCGATTCCAAATTCCCGAAGTGGCGAAGTATCATGGAACTTTAGATCCACAAGAGCACATTACCACCTACATAACAACGGTGAAAGGAAATGATTTGGCTCCTCACGAAATTGAGCCCGTGTTGCTGAAGAAATTTGGTGAGACTCTCACGAGAGGAGCTTTAATGTGGTATTCATTATTGCCCGAGCATTCCATATATTCCTTTGAGATGCTCGCGGATTCTTTCATCAAATCCCATGCTGGTGTAAGAAAGGTAAAAGCCCGAAAGACCGACATATTCAGGATCGCGCAGGGAGAATCTGAGTTATTACGAGAGTTCGTTACCTGGTTCCAGAAGGAAAGGATGTTACTACCTGCAGTTCCGAATGAATGGTCAGCTAAATTTTTCACCAAAGGTTTAAATCCGAGAAGTTCATACGCTTCTCGTAAGTTGAAGGAAAGTCTACTCAAATTTCAAGCGACGACTTGGGTGGATGTCCACAACTGGTACGAGTTGAAAATAAGGATCGAAGACGATCGGGTTGGCTTTTCATCATCGACCAAAGGACGGAGAAGAACAAAGAAAAAATGAAAGATGATATTGACACGGATAAACGGACTTCAAGGGTCCTGCTTTTGCCCTCGAGCAGACATAAGGTCATGGCAGGAGCTTCTGGGCAGCAGACAAGTCCACCATTAATAGAAGGATCGATCGTGGCCGGAACAACAGATCGCTGTAGGATAAAGAAATCTCGGGGTCGCGAGATTATTCCTACCCAAAGTTATCAGAGTATAGTTCAACGTCAGAGTGGTGGAGTTGGTATCAGCCATGAGAAATATCAAAGAGGAACGATTCCCAAGACCTATGAAATCTGATCTCAGCCAGAGATATCCCAATTTATGGTGTGAATACCACGGCACTAACGACCATAAGACTGTGGACTATCGTCACCTATGAAAAGAAGTGGAAACACTGTTAAAGAATGGCCACCTCAGAGAACTTGAGTGATCGAGCTAAAAATAATTATGGTCGGAAAAGGTGTGACGCGGAATCCTCGAAAGCAGGAGAAAAACCCCATGCCAAAGGATCAACATGATCTTTGGAGGGAATGAAATTAATGGGGTCCCCTTTTCGGCAACGAAAAAGACAAAAATATCGATAACTCATAGTAAAAGGTTCTGGGAAGATGATATCACATCTACAGAGTTAGATGCAGACGGATTACTTCTATCGTACAATGGCGTACTAGTAATTCTTTAAATGTGTTAGATCTTAAAAATTAAACGTGTTTTAGTGGATCCGGGAAGTTTAGATAATATCATACTATGAAGAGTATTGGAGCAAGCCAAATTCATCAGAAGCATTATTCCGACAACAAAACTCCTCGCTGGTTTCAACCTCGCAAGCGTGACAACCCGGAGAGAATTTTTGCTGCTCAGGAACGCTGAAGGAGTAATGAAAACAACTCTCTTCAAAGTGGTAGATGGAGATATGGGGTATAATATCATCTTGGGAAGACCATGGCTGTAGGAGATGAAAGCCGCGCCTTCAACATATCCCCAATGGTTAAAGTTTCCGACACCCGAGGGGATCAAACAGATAAGGGGTAATTAACCGGCACCAAGAGAGATGGATGCAATTTTTGTCTACAATAGCTAAGGAAAGGAACATGTATCATAAAAATTACCAGAACCAGCACCTGCCCCCAAACCAGAGGAAGTTAACCCGGGGACAGAAGAGTCGGACCAACATCAGGTACCAAGGTATTTTCAAGTACCAGAAGAGAAGAACGTGATGAAGTCCACGACATAAGAACTAGATCAAGTTGCGTTTTTCAAAGAATTCCTAGAAAGGAAATTCAATTTGGGAATAGGACTGCACCCGGAGCTCAGATATGCTTTTATTGAATTCCTTAAAATTGGCGCCGATTGTTTTGCATGGTCGCACGAGGATATGACAGGAATCCCGACGGAGATAGCCATACACAAGTTAAGCTAGGATCCCAACATACCTCCGGTAAGGCAAAAAAAGTGCCCTATTGATGAAGCAATGAATAAATTTGTCAAAGAGCAGGTTAACCATTTACTTAATATTAGTTCAATCCGAGAGGTAAGATATCCGTACTGGCTAGCCAATGTTAAGAAAAATAATTAATTTTGCATGTGCGTAGATTATAAGGATCTTAATAAGGCATGTTCGAAAGACTCATTCCCATTGCCGAGTATCGATCAAATGGTTGATGCCACGGTCGGGAACGAGTTAATGAGTTTTCTCGATGCTTATTTTGGGTACAATCAACTCAAGATGAACCCAAAATACCAAGAAAAGACTTCGTTTATAACGAATTTTGGCATATATTGTTACAATGTGATGCCCTTCAGGTTAAAGAACGCTGGAGCCACTTATAAACTACTCGTGAATAAGATGTTCGAAAAACAAATATGAAAGACTATGGAAGTATATATAGACGATATGCTCGTTAAGTCTTTGAATGCAGGTGACCACTTGAAGTATTTTCAAGAAACATTCAGCATCCTGAGAGAGCATAATATGAAACTTAACCCTGATAAGTGTGCGTTCCGGGTCAGTTCGGGTAAGTTCCTAGGATTCCTGCTCTCACAAAGGGGAATTGAGGTAAATCCCGAAAAAATAAAGGCCATAGATCCTGGATCAATTGTCTAACGTAAAAGAAGTCCAGAGGATCACAGGAGATGGGCAGCTTTGAGCAGGTTCATTTATCGATCATTGAAAAAATGTCATCGCTTCTTCGCACTACTTTAAAAGAAAAATAATTTCGAATGGACACCGGAGTGTCAGCAAGCCTTGAAAGAGTTGAAGAAATATTTTTGTCAAGCCCTCCGTTGCTCTCAAAACCAATAGAAGGTGAAACGTTGCTAGTCTACCTCGCGGTGTCAGAAGTTGCGGTAAGTGCAGTTTTAGTCCGAGAGGATGAAGGTATGCAATCTCCCATTTATTACGTTAGCAAAAATTTAACGGGAGTAGAAACTCGCTACCCAAATTTGGAAAAGCTGGCCTTAGCTCTAATAATCATCGCTCGGAAGCTAAGGCCCTACTTCCAATGTCACCCGATAGCTGTGGTGAATACTTTCCCTTTGAGGAATATCCTCCATAAACCCGAGTTCTCCGGTAGATTGGCCAAATGGGCCGTCGAAATGAGCGAATTTGATATAGAATATAAATCGAGGACTGCAATTAAGTCGCAAGTCTTGGCTGACTTCGTGGCCGATTTCAGTCAGGGATTATTGCCTCTAGCAGCCAATGAGGCAATAATGGTGTTAGAATCAACATCGGGAGTTTGGACCTTATTTATGTACGGAGCTTCAAACATAAAAGGGTACGCGCTAGGAATAGTCTTGATCACGCATTCGGGGGAAACCTTAAGGCAAGCCATCAGAACGACTCCTTTAACTAATAATGAAGCAGAGTACGAAGTTTTGATTGTAGAGCTCGAATTGGTCCGGGATCTTGACCTCGAAGTCATCAAAATAAAATGTGATTCGCAGTTGGTGGTAAATCAGGTCTACAGAATTTTTGACATCAAAGAGGAACGTATGAACATGGTAAAAGTTCAGGCTTTATTGGCGCGATTCCGAGAGTGGTCAATTACTCATATCCCAAGGGAAGAAAACGTGGAAGCAAATGCATTGGCAAATCTGGGCTCATCGACAGAAATCAAGGGATCAAAATCAGGGACGGTAGTACAACTAATGAACTCAGTCTTGGACACAGATGGTTACTATGAGGTGAATTCAACTAGTTTTGCCTGGGACTGTAGAAACGAAATAATCGATAATCTCGAGCATGGAGAGTTGCCTGAAGACCCCAAAGAATCAAGAGCGTTACGTGCCAAAGCTGCACGTTATAGCTTCAAGAAAGGCCAATTGTACAGAAAATTCTTTCAAGGGTGGCCCGGTACTTAGAAGCATCAGAAGCTAACTATGTCATGAGAGAAATCCATGAAGGGATATGCAGCAACCACTCGGGTTCAGATTCTTTGGTGTTGAAATTATTTCAGGAAGGATATTACTGGCCCCATATGGAACAAGATGCTAAAGACATCGTATGAAAATGTGATAAGTGCCAACATTACACACCGCTAGTACATTAACCGCAGAATCCCTACATTCGTTTCTGTTCCTGTGGTCGTTCATGAAATGGAGGATGGACATCATCGGACCACTACCACCGGCTCCTGGAAAGGTAACGTTTCTTTTAATTTTGAATCACTATTTTTCTTAAATGGGTGGAATCAGGTCCTTATCTGAAGATCGGAGAACAAAAAGTGGTCGACTTCCTGTGGAAAAATATAATTTGCAGGTTTGGAATACCAAAAGAGATTGCATGCGATAACGTGCTGCAGTTTATCGGCGCAAAAGTTACAAAGTTTCTTGAAGATTTGAAGATAAGAAGGATCACCTCTTCACCTTATCATCCGAGCACAAATGGTCAAGCGGAGTAAACAAACAAAGTGATTATTCAAAATCTCAAGAAAAATTTGGAAGCAGCAAAAGGCAACTGGCGTGAAGAATTACCTGGGGGTTTATGGGCCTACCTGATAAGTAGGGATTTTGACTGCTTATTTGCTATTTTTTACTTACGTTTTAGCTCAAAAATGCTTAAAGGTATTCCCGAGAACTAATGAAATATGCTTTCTTGAAATAAATTGGGAAACGAGCCAAAGAAGTGAAAATCAACTAAAAAATGAGTAAAATTGGGCAAGGACCAAAACAAGGAAAAAAGGGCCTAAGTGCGGACCACATCATACTGTGTGCAGCCGCAAACTCTTAAGATACACTGACAGAATTCCTTCACAGAGTGCGAATTGCACAATTATTGTGCGGCCGCAGAATTCGAGATTCAGAGAGTCAAGTTTTGGGAGCCTGAAGATATGCTAATCACACCATTATTATGCGGCCGCAGGATTCCAAAGTGCGGCCGCACTCATAAATGTGCGGTCCGCATAAGGATCCAAGTTCCAACCCAAGATCAAGAGTGCGTCCGCACTCAGAAATGTGCGGCCCGCACAATTAGAGGAAGTGCGGCCGCATCCCAATTTTATGTGACCGTAGAAAGCCAACCTGACCAGTTAGCCTCAAAGTGCGGATCGCACACATAATTATGTGGCCGCACAACCTTCGTATGGGAAATTTTGTCAGATATTTTTAGCTGGGTATAAATAGATCTTTTTGTCACTTTTAGGTTAAGTTTTGTGCACCTGAGTATAGACAGATGTTTCCTTTATTGTATTGGGTAACTTTGTAATAGTTTAACATTTTAACAGTATTTTTTCTTCCCTTAATCTTATATTATGAGTTTTATCTTAGTTTCTTCGTTAATTTCTTCATTTTCTATGAGTAGCAAAACCCTTAGCTAGAGTCGTGACACAACCCTAGTATAGGTACTTAATGGGTTATTGTTGGTTGATTTCCCAATGCACACGCAAGTGTACGTGGTCGACAAGTAATACAGGAATTTAAGTCCAGATATCGTACCCACAAGGACTTGTGTAAACTACTTGCTAAATCACTCTAATCGTTATT
>ML413689.1:0-89023 GCA_005239525.1 Nicotiana knightiana
TCCGCTACCTCGGGCCGGGGCCATCCCCCAGCCTCTGCCACGGCTCGAACAACGGGGGTAGCGGCCCCTCCCGGGTCTGGAACATCGGATGCACGCGTCCTTACCATTTGTGAGAAAATAGAAGAATGAGATTTAGTAAACCATCGACTGCACGATAGAATATGAATAAAGAGAGTTTTCCTAGCACCCTATAGCCTCCCGAAGATAAATACAAACGTCTCCATATCGATCTGCAACACTCTATTAGGTTTGCCCATGACTTGTGAGACCTACGTGAAACTAGAGCTCTAACTCTGATGTCGGGCAAACCAACCTTAATTTACTAGTGATCCCTTTTTAATTTATAAAACAATTTCCTATACTTGAGAGGTTTTTCTTTTAGATTTCAAATTTCGAAGTAAACAAGTGACTTAAACAACCAAAAGTGAGTAAATATAGTAATCACCACAAATAATTACAACCCAAAAGAATAAAATATCAACTATGTGGGTATGCCAGGAACTGGCGTCACAGGTCTACGAGCATCTAATAGAAACGAGTATCCAAAAGAAAGTACCAGTTTGCCCTACTATCTGAAGAAAATTATTACAGACATAGCAAAAGTAAAGAGGAACTCCAAGGTGCTGACAGAGGAAAACGTCAAGGGAAGCATCTCATCGAGAAGTGCACGCCAAATATATGTCAGAGACGAGCTCCAGATGAATACCTAGATGCACCTGCCTCAGAGCCTGTACTATTAAGTATAGAAGTATAGCATGAGTACATAAACAGATATGTACCTAGTGAGTATCCCGCCTAATCTCGAAAAAGTAGTGACGAGAGGTAGACGTGATACTTACTAGGGTCAAAGTTTAAATAACATAATCTAATAAGGGCTAGGCAGGAATAACAGTAGTAGTAATCACAAAGACATAAAATATCAAGTATAATTGTAATTACCTTTGCATGTCAGTTTCACTAGCATATAATGTACAAAATTCCCTTTTCACATGAAACAGTTTGTACAATTACAACAAAAACTCTCAGTAAATTATATAGCACATAGAATGCCGAAAGCGTACGGCTAGAGCATCGCGAAAATAAATGTGCACTGCCGAGGGTCGAACGGCTCGAACCATAGATGAATCGATTACCCCGCTCGCGAATCGAACATGCGACGCGGTTAACATAATAGTAGGGCTATCCCGCTCACGAATCATACATGCGATGCAGGTGCCGTATATATACACAAATGTATTAATATTTAGGGATTTAACAGAGATTGTACGTAAAAGAAAGAACTCAAGCAATACAATTTTATTTATGAACATAACTACCTAATACTCTCATACCCATTCAAGGATACTATGCAACGCAAATACATTTAGGGAGGCATGTAAGGCACATAAAAGCATGCTAGTGAGTCCTAGAACTATCCAACATAACATAATAGTAGCTACGCACTGACTCTCGTCACTTCGTGCGTGCGTAGCCCCCGCAAATAAGGACATGCAATTATTTATAATCACCTATGGGGACAATTCCCTCTTACAAGGTTAGAAAGGAGACTCACCTTGTGTCGAACCTACTCTCCAGGTCAAGAATGCACTCGAAACTCCAAACTCGTCACCCATGGACTCGAAACTAGCCAAATGTTATACAAATATATCAAGTTATACTCAAAAGTATGGAATTCTCCTATTAACTTAGTTATTTCACCTTACTTTGAAAAATCCTAAAATACACCCCCGGGCCCACATGCTCGGGTTCGGAAATTTTTGAAGGAATCAATTACCCATAGCCTAAGTATCATTAATGTATAAGTTTTGTGTGATTTCATGGCAAATCCTGTAATTCTTCCAATTTTTATAAAACCTAGGCTTTTACTCTAACCCTTAAATTTTCACTAATTAATGAGTTAATCTACCTAAGAATCCAAGTATTAGACTAATTTTATGGTAGGAATTACTTACCTCAAAATAGCTAGGTCGTTTGTCTCTCTTGCATGCTCAAAAATCACCCCAAGGAAGAAGAAGAAGGCCCAAAAATGGTTTAAGTCCCGTTTTAAAACACACTGCCCAGCTGCCCCTTCTATGCGAGCGTAGCAGGGGAAGTGCGTTCGTGATGAACAAATGGTCAGGGCCTGATGAGGCCTTCTATGTGAACGAGGAGGGGTCTTCGCGAACGCGGAGGGGTCTTCGCGAACATGCAGCCTAGCTTGGCTAGACCTACGCGAACGCGGCTGGGAGGGTGCGAACGCACTTGAAAGGGCGAAGCTGGTCTGGCCCAATGCTCTACCCTATGCGAACGAAGAGGGAAAATTTTTACCCCTGCCCAGATCCTTCTATGCGAACGCAAAAGTGCAACCACGAACGCATAGAAGGAAACCAGACACAAAAATTCTAGTGTTTTGCATTTTACTCTGAGAGGTCTGAAACTCACCTGAGCCCCTTGGGACCCCATCCAAAGACATTGGCAAGTCTGTATTCATGATACGTACTCGCTCGAATTTTTGGAACGTTGAAAACAACAACGGAACTAAGAAATCAACCCCAAAACCAAATTTAATCAATCTTTGAACTTAGAGTTCTAGAATTCACTTTCAATGCGCCGAACCGACCTATACTACTCTGAATGACACCAAATTTTGTAAGAAAGTCATAAATGACATAACGGAACTATTAACGGTCTCGGAATTCCGTTCGGACCTCGATAACACAAAAACACGTCCCACACCACAATATGAACGTAAAGAAACTCTTATTTCGATATTGGGCGCCAAAATGCTCCCGGGTCAACCAAAACCCATTCCTAACATACGCCCAAGTCCAAAATCATCATAAGAAGTTACGGGAACCGTCAAAACTTGATTTCGAGGTCGTTTACTCAAAATTTTGACTGAAGTCAAACTTAGTGTTAAAGGCCAACCTTAAGGAACCAAGTGTACCTATACCACTCTAAACGCTTCCGAATCCCGAACCACCCATCCCCGCAAGTCATAAATGACAATAAGTTGCTATGGGAAGCCTCATTTAGGGGAACGAAGTCCTGATGCACAAAACGATCGGTTGGGTCGTTACATTTCACTTTTAAGCTAATATCACAAATAACTTAGGAAAAAACAAATAACTTATGAACAATCGTAGTTTGCTGTAGACACATAATTAAATCATCATGACTGTGGGTACGGCTCCCGTGGCATAGTCGTAATATGTAAATTCCATTCGGGTTTGAATTTTATGCGACCCGGCCATAATTTCGAACATTAATTAAAATAAACATGTTGTAAATCGCAGGTGCATTTCATGTGGCGCGGTTTGCAACGTGTTCATAAATGAAAAGTGTACGCCATCGTGATTTGTTTCAAAATAATTCCATAAATATTAAAAGCGGTTCAAAAGGTTTAAAAATGCACAATAGGTTTAAAACACGTAATTAATCAGATAATTAGGCTAATTATTAATAGTTCACCGACCGTGCTAAAACCACGGAACTAGGAAGTGCCTAACACCTTCTCCCGGGTTAACATAATTCTTTACCCGCTCTTATGGTTCGCAGACTTTTAACGGAGTCAACATTTCTTCGATTTGGGATTTTAAAATAAATAAATGGTGTCTCGGAACACCGTAAAAAATCTGGGTGGCGACTTTGAAATTAAATAAATAATCTCAAATTCGATTTATGTCACTTGAATTGGAAAAACTCCCTTATCTCACCCTTATCGGGAAAAAGGTGTGACAGCTGGCACCCGGTGCCATGCTGGCGTGAGCAAACCACTCCGTAGCTCTTTTTTGTGACTATGATAGGCCAACATTGCCACAACTCTTAATGTCTAACTATAAGAGGGAAACATTGTATCAATGAACCATCGTTCTTAAAACATGAATACATATGGGCCATCCAGAACTTTGACATATTGTACATAATGAACATGTGTCTACAAAGTCTGTAAGAGTATTTGATATCAAAAAATGGTCGGGACTGCGACCCGGCCTACTCATAAGTCTGTAGCAAAACTCTGACACGATGACTTATAGACTCGGTTACATTCTAAATGAGGTGGAGTCTTACCGATCCTTCGCTGAATGCTAACCTTGTTTACTATGAGGGCTCATCAAACTGATTATCTATACCTGCAGGCGTGAATGCAACATCCACAATAAAAGGACGTCAGTATGAATAATGTACCGAGTATGTAAGGCATGTAAATCAGTATATAAAGGACATGAAATAAACATGGAGTAAGGGACTCAACATGTAAGTCTGGATAGCTCAGTAAATCATGAAATATTTATAATGTCATGAATATTCATATAAATGTCATATAATGCATATGTCTATGCGTACATAACATCATCAAGCCTCTGAGGGCATCCCATCATATCATCGAAGCCTCTGTGGGCAAAATCATCAACGTATACCAACTGATCAGGTGGTGGTTTGTATATAACGACATAACCTTTTTCCATATCCCATATACATATAATATAAGTGTATATAACGTCATCTGGTCATGGGTCAATGTACATGTATAAATGAATTCAATGCATAATGAAGCAAGTTTATAAGATCTCTCAGAAAGTAATACTTCTATGAATAGAGTCATTTACAAAAGTTGTGCGTTTGCTCGTTCCGTTTGTATCATATGGATCATGCGAAAAGAAAATAAGGGATAACCTTAACATACCTTGTTAAACTTTGCAACAACCCTATTTCGCTGCTTGATTAGCGTCTTGACCTTATATAATATGGAACCGGCCTTGCTCTACCCCGAGCTTTTAGGAATCAAACTAACACTAGAAATCTCTTTGGTGTTCTTAGACTAATTTGGAAAGTAAAGTTGCTACACATTTATGGAAATATACTTGTTGCCAGTGCTTGGTTTCCCCTCAAATAATTGCTCCCAACATGATCAATAGGAATATACCTAATTACCATGCGTAATTGAATATCGTGATCTTCATGTGTTCTTCATAGATTGATCCCTTAAGAATATATGCATTAATCTATTTTGGACATGCTTAGCAACCATAAGCTAATTGCATGAAAATGGATGTTAGTTAGAAGACAACAGAATTGGGGAATCGATTACAATCCTGGAATATTTATCTCTATATATTACTCAACACAACTACTTTCTACTTGCTAAATTAGTTAATTGTTACATTCAATGCTTAGCTATGAATCACACAACTCAACCTTGATTGACTTGACTGAACAACAATTTAAGTGAAATTAGTAGGTACTTAAATATAAGTCTCTGTGGGCTCAACACTCTACTCATCATTATATTTCTTGTTGACCACATATACTTGCACGCGCACTTGGGAGCAACACCTACCATATCAACAAGTCATGGAGCTCTCTCACATGACAGGGATCATTGCAAAATTAAGAGCTAACTAATGACATTCTTATCAAAACATACCTCATCAAAATCCGATTGCAGTAATTTTAGGTCCAGTAACCTCATCTCATCCAGTACAAGCTACTCGATTGATAGGCCACACAAAATTCCATCTAGCCACATATGACACAATCAGTGCACCTAACAAGAAACAATTCGAATATAAACAAAACTAGAAAGAGAATTGAATAAGATAACTATCCAACAAGTTCGGTAGATAAAATCACCAAGGCACAATGTTATGGTCCCAACCCACAAAGGAAAAGCAAAACGCACGAAATAAGCACAAAGGACCATATCCTAACATAACTCCGATGTGGCGCATAACCCGATCAAAACACTGATCCACATGGAATACACATGTCACGACCCCAAATCCTAAGCCGACCGTGATGGATCCTATCATGGAACTAGGCTAGCCATCAATCACATACTGACGAATATTTTCATAATTTCAAAAAACCTGTTCCAATATTTCACAAAATTCTTCCGCTTAAGCAGTTTAAAGCAACAAAATGAATAAAACAGTTTATACACTGCCTAAAAACCTGGAGTCAATCGTCATGAGCATCTACGAGTAGTACAAAATAACCCTACTGTCTTAATACATCAAGACTCGGAATGAGGAACTAAATACAAATCAAGAAATGGGAAAAGAAATGTTGTGGATGCGAACAGATACATCGAAGTCCTAACTCCGGCTCCAAAAGAAGGAAGAAAAACTAGCGCTCGGTACCAGCACCTATATCTTCACACAGGGGTGCATGGACTAATGTGACTACGCCAACTCAGTAGTAATGAAAATAAATCAAGTCTAAGCAGTAAGAAACACATAGGATCAAACCATCAATTTAAAACAAGCACAACCTTTCTTTCCAACAGTGTATACATTAAATCAACATGCTTTAAAAGCCAACTTCAGTAAAAATCCTTTGAAAAGTGTGATTTCCAACAATTTCAGAGAAATACCCAAAGAGTTTAGTGTAAAATGAAATAAATCATAAATAGCCACTCGGGCCAAAACATGTATCATAAACCACCCCCTCGGGCAAATCACCACTCAGAATCAGTCGCTCAGCATGCCTCGCAATCACTCAGTATCAGCCCATCGGGCATCCTCACTGTCACTCATGACTCCCAATCACTCGTCACTCGGCACTCACACTCAGTAGAAACCTGCGCTCACTGGGGGTGTGTACAGACTCCGGAGGGGCTCCTACAGCCCAAGCGCTAATACCAAGCCACCTCGTGGCATATCATATCCTCAGAATCATGCCCTCAGCCTCACTCAGTCAGAAACTCTCAAAAATCCACTCGGGCTATCAGTAAAAAAAGGTAATCGACCTAAAAACATCATTTTATAGCTCAAAATAGTGTAAAGAAGTCTGAGTTTCAAAATCAGTTAAACATAATATGACTGAGTGTAAATCATAAGTAAACAAAGTGAGGAATAGCAGTAAAAGCCCCCAAGGGGGGTCTTAACAAGTCGGCACAAGGCCCCAAACATGGCTTACAACCCCAATATAACAATAGTATTACAACAGGATTTAACATATGATTTAAAAGTAAATACGCAACACAATAGTTGCCACGATAAGGACCCAGTCCAAATCCACAATCAGTGCACGCCACACACTCGCCATCCGACATGTGCGCCACTCCAAAAATAGTGAGAAAAATACGACGTCCGGGGGTTCATACCCTCAGGACAAGATTTACACTCATTACTAACCTCAAACCGGCCCAAAAACTAATCCGCGATGATCTTGCCTCTTGAATGGGCTAGGAATTGCTCCGAATCTAACAAAACCAGATTAATATCATCAATATACGCTAAAGGAATAAAACCCACTCGAAAAATATCAATTTTAACAAAAATTCCTGAAATTGACCAAACCCGACCCCCGGGCCCACGTCTCGAAATTCTATAAAAATTGCATCACAATAATCCTCATACTTTCCCGAGTCTATACATATAAAAATCATCAAAATCCAACTATAATAGCCCCTTCAATTACTCAATTAAAGTCCCAATTTCTCATGCCCTAACTTCCACAATTTTGGGTTTAAATCCAACTAATTTCAGGTTTAATCACTTAGAAATCAACATAGAATCGAGTTATGATGTCAAAAATCTTACCTCCAAATGTTTTCCCTTTGATTCCCTCTTTAAATATCTCTCAAGAGCTCCAATTCCATCCAATAATGGTGAAAAGTGGGCTAAAACTCGCGGATATGGCTTTTTAAAGGACACTGCCCAGACCCCACATTTAACCTTACGCGATTGCGGGACCCTCCATGCATTCGTAGTTAAAATACACACGACACTATGCGATTGCAACCCAACTCATGCGATCGTGTACAAAAAAATGTCTTCACTCCAATGCAGCTCGAATACCCTACGCGAATGCGGTACTGGCAATGCGTTCGTGAAGAATCACTTCCCACACGACCGTGATCACGACCCATTTACTGCGATCACATAGAACAACCTCGACTCCACACCTGCTAAGCCTACGCGATCGCGTACTCACCCCTACAATCGCGTAGAAGAAAAACCAGAAAGAACACCAGCAGATATTCTGCAACTTTCCAACATCCAAACTAGGTCCGTTAACCTCCCGAAAACCAAACCCGAGGCCCTCGGGACCTCAAAAAAACATGACAACACACTCCATAACACCATTCAAACTGAGTCGAGCCTTCAAAACACAAAAAATAACGCAAAAACACCAAATTCACCTCGGATTCAAGCCTATGAACTATGAAACTTCTAAATTTCGCCAAAGATGTCGAAAACATCCAAAACACGTCTGATTTACATGAAATTTTGCGCACATGTCCAAAATGGCACTACGAACCTGTTCCAACTTCCGGAATTCCATTCCGACCCCGATAGCTATTTTTTCACTACCGACCCGAAATCGCCAAAAACTCAATCGCCAATTCAAGCCTAATTCTACACCGGACATCAAAACCACATTCCGAACACACTCCTAAGTCCCAAATAACCTAACGAAGCTATCCGAGCCATAAAATATACATTCCGAGTTCGTTTACCAAGTAGTCAACTCTCAGTTGACTATTCCAACTATTAAGCCAATTTAAAAGATTAAGTGTCTCAGTTCTCACCACGACCACTCCGAACCTGAACCAACCGACCCAACACAACATGAATAGGCTAATAAACATATGATAAAGCATAAATAGGGAGAACGGGGATAAAATTCTCGGAACGACCGGCCGGGTCGTTACATCCTCCCCTTCTTAAACAAATGTTCGTCCTCGAATGAGTCTAGAAACATACATGGAGTCTCAAATAAGTGAGGATATCTTCTCCGCATCTCCCGCTCGGTCTCTCAGGTGGCATCCTCCACCGGCTATCCTCTCCACTGAACCTTCACCGAAGCTATATCCTTAGACCTCAGCTTCCTGACCTGACGACCCAAAATAGCCACTGGCTCTACCTCATATGAACCGTGCTGAAGTCCAAAACATGAGACAGGTCACCAACATACTTCCGGAGCATCGAAACATGGAACACCGGATGAATACTCGATAAGCTGGGTGGAAAGGCAAGTCGGTAAGCCACCTCTCCAATCCTCTGCAGCACGTCAAATGGCCCAATGAACTGGGGACTCAGCTTTCCCTTCTTCCCGAACCTCATAACACCATTCATGGGTGACACATTCAGTAGCACCTTCTCTCCAACCATGAAAGACACATCTCGGACCTTCCAGTCCGCATAACTCTTCTGCCTAGACTGCACCGTGCGAAGCCGTTCCTGAATCAACTTCACCTTACCCAACGCATCTTGAACCAAGTCACTGCCCAATAGCCTAGCCTCGCCCGACTCAAACCAACCAACTAGAGATCTACACCTCCTACCATATAAAGCCACATACGAAGCCATCTGGATACTCGAGTGATAACTATTATATGCAAGCTCCGCGAGCGGCAGAAACTGGTCCCATGAACCCCTGAAGTAAATGACACACGCACGCAACATGTCCTCTAGAATCGTAATAGTGCGCTTCGACTGCCCGTCGGTCTGAAGATGAAACGATGTGCTCAACTCAACCTGACTACCTAGCTCCCTCTGCATGGACCTCCAAAAATGAGATATGAGCTGAGTACCTCTGTCGGAAATGATAGAAACTGTAACCCTATGCAATCGGACAATCTCCCTGATATAAATCTCAGCTAACCGCTCCGAAGAATAAGTAGTACCAACAGGAATGAAGTGTGCGGACTTGGTCAGCCGATCCACAATAACCCATATAGCATCAAACCTCCTCGAAGTCCATGGAAGCCCAACTAGAAAGTCCATGGTGATCCGCTCCCACTTCCACTCTGGAATATCTAACCTCTGAAGAAATCCACCCGGCCTTTGGTGCTCATACTTGACCTGCTGACAGTCGAGACACCGAGCCACGAACTAAACAATATCCTTCTTCATCCTGCTCCACCAATAATGCTATCTCAGATCTAGATACATCTTCGCAGCACCTGGATGAATGGAATACCACGAACTATGGGCCTCTGCTAGAATCAACTCTCGGAGCCTATCCACATTGGGCATGCAAATCCGACCCTGCATCCTCATGACCCCATAATCACTAATAACCACATCCCTGACATCACCTCGACAGACACTGTCCTGAAGAACGAGCAAGTGTGGATCATCATACCGGCATGCTCTAATCTGATCATAAAGAGAAGACATGTAGGATACACAAGCCAATACTCATCGGCGCTCTGATAGATCCAATCTCACCAACTGACCCGCTAAATCCTGAACATCAAGTGCTAAAGGTCGCTCTGCTGCTAGTAGGTAGGCTAGACTCCCCAAACTCTCTGCTCTGCGACTCAGAGCGTTGGCCACTTCATTAGCCTTCCCCGGATGATATAAAATAGTGAGGTCATAATCCTTGAGAAGCTCCAACCATCTCCTCTATCGCAAATTCATATCCTTTTGCTTAAGCAGATGCTGCAAACTACGGTGATCAGTGAAAATCTCACAATGTACTCAATACAAATAATGGCGCCAAATCTTCAAGGCGTGGATAATCGCTACTAGCTCAAAATCATGCATTGGATAATTCTTCTTGTGCACCTTCAACTGTCTGGACATGTAGGCAATCACCCTACCGTCCTGCATTAAAACCGCTCCAAGGCCAACTCTTGAGGCATCACAGTAAACTATATAAGAACCTGAACCCGTAGGCAAAACCACCACCGGAGCCGTAGTCAAAGCTGACTTGAGCTTCTGAAAGCTCTCCTCACACTCCTCAGTCCACCTAAACTGAGCACCCTTCTGGATGAGTCTGGTCATAGGTGCTGCAATAGATGAGAATCTCTCTACAAAACGGCGATAGTACCCTGCCAGACCAAGGAAACTACGAATCTCGGTAGCTGATGACGTCCTAGGCCAGCTCTACACTACCTCTATCTTCTTCGGGTCAACCTGAATACCCTCACTGGACACCACGTGCCCCAAGAAAGCTACTGAATCAAGCCAGAACTCACACAAGTGCATACAACCTCTTCTGGAACACACTGTGTATCAAGTGCATAAAGGCAGCTGGGGCATTGGTCAGCCCGAATGACATTACCAAAAACTCATAATGACCATATCTAGTCTTGAAGGCAGTCATCGGGATGTCGGCTCCCCGAATCTTCAACTGATGATAGCCAGAATGCAAGTCAATCTTGGAAAATACCCTGGCACCCTGTAACTGATAAAACAAGTCACCTATGTGAGGGAAGGGATACCGGTTCTTCACCGTAATCTTGTTCAGCTGCCAATAATCAATACACATACGCATAGAACCACCCTTCTTCTTCACAAACAACACTGGTGCACCCCAAGGGGACACACTAGGCCGAATGAACCCCTTATCGAGGAGTTCCTAAAGCTGCTCATCTAATTTCTTCAGCTCTGCTGGCGCCATACGATAAGGTGGAATAGAAATAGGTTGAGTGCCTGGCACCAGATCAATACCAAAATCAATGTCCCTGTCAGGCGGCATGCCTGGCAGGCCTGCAAGAAACATGTCCGAAAAATCACGGACCACAGGAACCGAATCAATAGCGGGAGTCTCACCATTGACATCCCTCACAAAATCCAAATACGATAGACATGCCTTTTCAACTTTACGCTGAGCCTTCAGGTAAGAAATCACCCTGCTAGGCACATACTCAAAAGAAGCTCTCCACTCAACCCTCGGAGATCCTGGCATAGCTAAGGTCACGGTCTTAGTGTGACAATCAAGAACAACATGACACGGAGACAACCAATCCATTCCCAATATCACATCAAAATAAACTATGCTGAGTAATAATAGGTCCACTTGGGTCTCCCGACCCCCAATAGATATCACATATGACCGATGCACACGGTCCACAATAATAGTATCGCCCACCGGAGTCGACATATGAACCGATGAATCTAGAGACTCATGGGGCATATCCAGAAAATGGGGAAAATATGATGAAACATAGGAATATTTAGAACCAGCGCCAAATAAAGCCAAAACATCTCGGCGACAGACTGAGACAATACCTGTGATCACTTCATCGGAAGCCATAGCATCTGGCCTGGTTGGAAGTGCATAGATACGAGCCTGGCCTCCACCTGCACGACCTCCCCCTCTAGGGCGGCCCCTAGCGGTCTGACCCCCACCCCTAGTTGTCTAGGCGGGTGGTGAAGTAACAGGAGCCAAAGTCGAGGGCTGGCCCCTCTGCTGAGAAAAACCATCAAAACGACGGGGACACTGCCTCCATATGTGCCCAAACTCTCCGCACTCGAAACAACTCCCTGGGGCTGGAGATGGGGACTGAAAGAAACCCCTGACACCAGAATGGCCACTAGAAGAATCATGCATAAAGGAATCCTGAACTGACGGTGCTCGAGCTGCAATCTGGGATGGAAGGGCACACAATAAAGAACGGCCCGACTGAGAACTGCGGGGGCCATGCCCGAAGGTGCACCACTATAGGTCGGGCGGACTGGCTGAGGAGGCCTGAATGAACGGCCTCTACCATGATGAAACTGTCCTTTAGAAGGAGCACCACTATAACTACCAGATCCACGAGGCCTCTTGGCCTCCCTCTCCTCTCGTTCCTGGCGGCGAACTGACTCTATATCTCGAGCAATATCAACAACCTGCTCGAAGGTAGCACCTGATACCCTCTCCCTAGTCATCAAAAGGCGGAGCTGATAAGTGAGGCCATCCACGAAACTTCTAATCCTCTCCCTATCAATAGGGACCAACTTGGTGACACGAGGAGCCAAATTTGAAAATTGCATCTCATAGTGCGTCACGGATAGCGCCCCATGGCGTAGCTACTCAAACTGCCTACGATGCTCCTCCCTGTGGTACTAGGGAACATACTTCTCCAACAAGATAGTGGAGAACTGTTGTCAGGTGAGGGGTGTTGCACCAACATGCCTACGCCTCTCGAAGGACTCCCACCAAGTAAAAACAGCCCCAGAAAAACTAAAAAGTAGCAAACAAGACCCCACTGGTCTCCTGAATCCCAACAGTACGAAGCATCCTTTGACACTTATTCATAAAACCCTGGGCATCCTCGCCCTCAACACTACTGAATGTCGAAGGCTGAAGCCTACTAAATCTCTCCAGCCTATGCTGCTCATAATCTGGCATAGCTGAAATCACGAAGTCCTGAAATGGAGCAAGCGGCTGGGCTAGAACTGCCCCCGGTGTTTGAAGGCCCTTAGTAACCTGCTCAGGTGTCTAGGCAGCTGGAGTTTGAGTGCCTCCCCCAGCCTGAGAAGTAGCAGCAGTAGTAGATGTAGCAACCGTCTGGGCAAGGCTAGTACATACTGTCAAGATCTAAGCCAGGGTCTCCTGAAGACCTGGAATAACAATGGGCACTGCTGGTGCCTGAGCCTGACCCGCTGGAATATCTACGGCGGGAACCTGATCCTTAATGGTAAGTGGACCCTCCGGTATTGCCTCGGCTGCTGCACGGGCTGGTCCCCTACCTCTACCACGGCCTCGACCTCTCGCTGGTTTAGCTGGTGTCTGGTCACCCTGATCGGTAGCACGTGTCCTCACCATTTGTGAGAGAATGAAACAACAGAAGTTTAGATTTCCAGAATCAACAAAATGGCACGACAGAATTCAAGAAAATGAGACTTTTCCTAAGGGTTCTGTAGGCTCTAGAAGATAAGTACAGACGTCTCCGTACCGATCCGCAAGACTCTACTAAACCTGCTCATGATCGTTGAGTCTTATGTAACCTAGGCTCTAATACCAACTTGTCACGACCCCAAATCCTAAGCCAGCCGTGATGGCACCTATCATGGAACTAGGCTAGCCAACAATCACATACTCACATAATATTTTCATAATTTTAAAAAACCTGTTCCAATATTTCACAAAATTCTTCCGCTTAAGCAGTTTAAAGCAACAAAATGAATA
Source organism: Nicotiana knightiana (assembly GCA_005239525.1). Taxonomy (NCBI): domain Eukaryota; kingdom Viridiplantae; phylum Streptophyta; class Magnoliopsida; order Solanales; family Solanaceae; genus Nicotiana; species Nicotiana knightiana. Next base: position 13,837 of record ML413689.1, read on the forward strand.
AAACAGTTTATACACTGCCCAAAAACCTGGAGTCAATCGTCATGAGCATCTACGAGTAGTACAAAATAACCCTACTGTCTTAATACATCAAGACTCGGAACGAGGAACTAAATACAAATCAAGAAATGGGAAAAGAAATGTTGTGGATGCGAACAGCTACCTCGAAGTCCCAACTCCGACTCCAAAAGAAGGAAGAAAAACTAGTGCATGGACTAATGTGACTACGCCAACTCAGTAGTAATGAAAATAAATCAAGTCTAAGCAGTAAGAAACACATAGGATCAAATAATCAATTTACAACAAGCAAAACCTTTCTTTCCAACAGTGTATACATTAAATCAACATGCTTTAAAAACAAGCTTCAGTAAAAATCCTTTGAAAAGTGTGATTTCCAACAATTTCAGAGAAATACCCAAAGAGTTTAGTGTAAAATGAAATAAATCATAAATAGCCACTCGGGCCAAAACATGTATCATAAACCATCCCCTCGGGCAAATCATCACTAAGAATCCGTCGCTCAGCATGCGTCGCAATCACTCAATATCAGCCCATCGGGCATCCTCACTGTCACTCATGCCTCCCAATCACTCGTCACTCGGCACTCACACTCAGTAGGTACCTGCGCTCACTAGGGGTGTGTACAGACTCCGGAGGGGCTGTTTCAGCCCAAGCGTTAATACCAAGCCACCTCGTGGAATATCATATCCTCATAATCAGGCCCTCGGTCTCACTCAGTCAGAAACTCTCAAAAAACCACTCGGGCTATCAGTAAAACAGGGTACTCGACCCAAAAATTTCATTTTATAACTCAAAATAGTGTATATAAGGCTGAGTTTCGAAATCAGTTAAACATAATATGACTGGGTGTAAATCATAAGTCAACACAGTGGGAAATAGCAGTAAAATCCCCCAAGGGCGCCTAAACAAGTCGGCACAAGGCCCCAAACATGGCTTACAGCCCAAATATAACAATAGTCTTACAACACGATTTAACATATGATTTAAAAGTAAATACACAACTCAATAGTTGCCACGGGACGGAACCGGTCCAAATCCACAATTAGTGCAAGCCACACACTCGTCATCCGGCATGTGCGCCACTCCAAAAATAGTGAGAAAAATACGATGTCCGGGGTTTCATACCCTCAGGACAAAATTTACAGTCATTACATATCTCAAACCGACCCAAAATCTAATCCGCGATGCTCTTGCCTCTCGAATCGGCTCCTATTTCTCCAAATCTAACCAAAACCAGATTAATATCATCAATATATTCTAAGGAACAAAACCCACTCGAAAACTATCAATTTTAACCAAAATTCCCGAAGTTGACCCAACCCGACCCCCCGTGCCCACGTGTTAGAATTCTATAAAAATTGCATCACAATAATCCTCATCCTTTCCCGAGTCTATATGTATAAAAAGCATCGAAATCCGACTATAATAGCCCCTTCAATTACTCAATTAAAGTCCCAACTTCTAATGCCTTAACTTCCCCAATTTTGGGTCTAAATCCAACAATGGTGAAAAGTGGGCTAAGACTCGCGGATATGGCTTTTTAAAGCACACTGCCCAGGCCCACATTTAACCTTACACGATCACGGGACCCCCCATGCATTCGCAGTTAACAAACACACGACCCTACGCGATTGCAACCCAACTCACGGGATAGCGTAGAGAAAAATTCCTTTACTTCGCTGCAACTCGAATACCCTACGCGAACGCGGACTGGCCATGCATTCGCGAAGAATCACTTCCCACACGACCGCGATCGTGACCCATTTACTACGATATCATAGAACAACCTTGACTCCACCCCTATTAAGACTACGCGATCGCGTACTCACCCCTACGATCGCGTAGAAGAAAACCAGAAGGAACACCAGCAGAAATTCTGCAACTTTCCAACATCTAAACTAGGTCCGTTAACCTCTCGAAACACACCCGAGGCCCTCGGGACCTCAACCAAACATGAAAACACACTCCATAACACCATTCAAACTGAGTCGAGCCTTCGAAATACCAAAAAAAATGCAAAACACCAAATTCACCTCGGATTCAAGCCTATGAAATTTGAAACTTCTAAATTTCGCCAAAGATTCCGAGACCATCCAAAACTCGTTCGATTGACCTAAAATTTCACACACACGTCCAAAATGACACTACGAACCTTTTCCATCTTCCGGAATTTCATTCCGACCCCGATAGCTAACTTTTCACTACCGGCCGAAAATCGCAAAAAACTGATTTCGCCAATTCAAGCCTAATTCTACACCGGACGTCAAAACCACATTCAGAACACACTCATAAGACCAAAATCACCTAATGAAGCTATCCGATCCATAAAATTTACATTCCGAGGGCGTTTACCAATAAGTCAATTCCCAGTTGACTTTTTGAACTATTAAGCCAATTTAAAAGACTAAGTGTCTCGGTTCTCACCACGACCACTCCGAACCTGAACCAACCGAGCCACCACAATATGAATCGTATAAGAAACATATGATAAATCATAAAAAGGGAGAACGGGGCTAAAATTTTCGGAACGACCGGCCGGGTCGTTACAACACATCGTGACATAATGCTCATAATCAACAAACACATGTGTATCAACAACAAACACGCGAAGTGCATGACCATAACCATGGAGAAACAGATATCATTATATACCACAAAAATAAAATCATGACTAAGGTGTAATAAGCAACTCAACACCCCAAGAGCCATCTCACTAAAATTTTGCCGCAAAGCCTAAACGGAACCACATCATGTGTGTAAAGACTCAAGTAGTCTCACAACCCATCCTAGCATAAATGATTAACATATGGAACATATCAGGGCATGAATAAGATCAACTCTAGAAGATGACACTCTGGCAACTGTTATGCTGAGTAAACAAACCCGATCCGATGTAGAATACATATTTTCATTAGACCTACCAATGGGCCCCCGAATGAATTTTTACTATCCCAGAATAGGTAATAACCTTCCAAAATTCCACAATGACCTATTCATAACATATACAATCAGTTGTTTAACCTTTAACACATCTTCACAATCCGCAACAAAGGAATAGTATATCCTTGAGAACATTAAGTCTTTAAACCTCAAGAATATAAGAATCTCCATACTGATATCCAACTCTCCCGCTCAAATTATTGATATGCCACTCATACACAATCACCTCATGAGAAATACTCCCATAAATCTTTCGTGTCGAGTAGAAAACCTGAACATCAACAGTTACCAACCATACGATCTATGTAGTACTAATCAAGCATCCAAGTCAAAACACTATGTGTCATTTACAACACACACCCTTCTCAGGTGATACTAGATGGTGTTAGCATTCTCTTAAAGATCTGTAATCTTCCAACCTGTGTAGAACTCATGACCTTCTTTTCAATACTGAACCACAGCCTTGTTAGACGCTAACATATGAAAATACAAAAATCTCATTATCAACTTTGAATCACAAGTAGAATAAATACTACATCAACCAGAACACTCCACTTAACTCAATCCAGGAGAGAATCACAATACGCAACAAACTTCCCATGCATGTAGAAGACATCTGTTACATCCGATACTTTTGTACAATGGACTTTTCATAATTTAATTGACATAGGTTCAAGTATAAGACTATTTTTGAGGCTATAAGTATTTATTCTATTTATAACAAGAGATAAGTATGTGTCGTGAAGGTCACAGGCTAAACCAGTTGAATAAAATGAGTTTCGTCGAAGTTGGACATTTTTAGATAAGATACGGTCCAAGCTATAATACCCCATATTTATGGATTAGTGCTATACAATATACCACATGACCATGATAGTAAATTATATTATAGTATGTTAAAAGTGATTAGTATTTAATTGAGATAATATTTAGAAATTAATTATGTGTTTAATTAATTATATGGGGAATTTGTTAAAGTATTTGGATAATGTCAGGAGACAACATGTCCTTGTAGGTCCCACAAGGAGGATGACCTTTATTATTATTATTATTATTATTATTATTATTAGTATTAGTAAAGGATAAATATTACGAGTGGTAGAGCTAGATAAAGATTAGGTATATAAAGGGGTGGGTACGTGTGCAAATTAGGTGAGGTTATGGAATGGGTGTCTAATTTTAGTACGTGACTAGTGCAAGTATATGCACATGTGTCTTTATCTCAATTATCTACACATAGAAGAACCATACATACATAATATAGGCAGCAACCTTACATAAAAGACATAAATTTACTTAGATAATACAAGGAAATAATATACTTCCATTTTGGAAACAATTCATTTGAACATAACTCCATTGTTGGTGGAAACAACACCTGATCAGTTGGTATACGTTGATGATTTTCCCACAGAGGCTGAGATGATATGATGGAATTCCCTCAGAGGCTTGATGATGTTGTGTGCGCATAGACCTATGCATTATATAATATTTATACGCATATGCATGACATTATAAATATTTCATGATGTACAGAGCTATCTAGACTTACATGTTGAGACCTTTACTCCATATTTCTTTCATGTCCTTTATATACTGATTTACATGCCTTACATACTCGGTACAATATTCCTATTGACGTCCTTTTTTAGTGGAAGTTGAGTTCATGCCTACAGTTATAGATAATCAGTCCGATGAGCCCTCATGGTAGACGAGGTTAGCATTCAGTGAAGGATCAGTAAGACTCCACCTCATTCAGAGTGCAGCCGAGTCTATAAGTCATCGTGTAAGTTTCTTCTACAGACTCATGGGTAAGTCGAGTCCTTGACCCGACCATTTTTTGATATCAAATACTCTTAGAGGCTTTGTTGACACAGGTTCATTATGTACAGTATGTCACAGGCATGAACGACCCATATGTCTTCATGTTAGAATGATGGTTCACGGATACAATGTTTGCCCACTTATAGTTATATGTTACAAGTTGTGACATTGTTGACCTATGATTGTTACAATAAAATGATTTATAGAGTGGTTCGCTCGGGCCAGCCTACACCGGGTGCCAGCCATGCCTCCTAATATTTGGGGTGTGACAAAGTGGTATCAGAGCAGGTCGTGTCCTAGGGAGTCTACAAAACCGTGCCTAGTAGAGTCTCACTTATGGATGTGTTGAATTCCACACTTATAATTGAGAAGCTATAGGGAATTTAGGAAATGTTACCCTTCTTTTGTTTTCAGACCGTGCCATATAGCTGAGTCGTCAGAAGTCAGTATGAAGCTTTCGCCAGATGTTTTACGCACCAGAGGTGCAGGTATCATAGTAGAGCTTTAAGGCATAATTTTCACCTATGTGGAAGGGAGGTTATAAAAGTGACAAAAGATACGATGCGAGATTGAAGGTAAGTAAGATAAAGGTGAAAAAGATAAGAGATACTAAAGTACATAAGGTTGTGAATAGTCCAGACTTCAGATAGAGGTTGAGTTTTACTTTATCTTACGGAGGAGACCCTAGGAAATATTTTGTAAATCTCTAAGAGTTAACATTTGAGGACGAATGTTCTAAAGGGGGGATAGATATTACATCCGATACTTTTTTACATTGGACTTTTCATAAGTTAATTGTCATAGATTCAAGTATAAGACTATTTTTGAGGTTATAAGTATTTATGCTATTTATAACAAGTGACAAGTATGTGTCGTGAAGGTCATAGGGTAAACGAGTTGAAGAAAATTATTTCATCGAAGTTTGACATTTTGGGATAAGATAAGGTCCAAGCTATAATACCCCGTATTTATGGATTATTGCTATAAAATATACCACATGACCATGATAGTAAAGTATATTCTAGTATGTTACAGGTGATTGGCATTTAAGTAAAATAATATTTAGAAATTAATTATGTGTTTAATTAATTATATGGAGAATTAGTTAAAGTGTTTGGATAATATTAAGGAGACAACATGTCCTTGCAGGTCCAACAAGGGGGATGACCTTTATTATTATTATTATTAGTAAAGGATAAATATTTCTAGTAGTAGAACTAGATAAAGATTAGGTAGAATAAAGGGGTAGGTAAGTGTGAAAATTAGGTGAGGTTATGGAATGGGTGTGTCTAATATTAGTAGGTGACTAGTGCTAGTATATACCCATGTGTCTTTATCTCAATTACCTAGACATGGAACAACCATACATAGATATTATAGGCAGCAACCTTACATAAAAGACATCAACTTACTTAGATAATACAAGGAAATAATATACTACCATTTTGGAAACAATTCATTTGAACATAACTTCATTGGTGGTGGCAACAATCCTAGCCACAAATCCACCCCCACTTTAGAGTTATGATCATGCCCTCGTTAATTCTTCTTTTTTTGCTACAAATCATGCCCTTTTGTTCCACAATGCTTCTGGGTGACTCTTACACATAAAAATACCATAAATCGGCATAAATCATTACAATTCACATACAAATCTACGAAATTCGAGTAAAATGTGAGGCGAAATGCATATATTACACATGCTTTAAGCCAAATATCAACACCCTACACTTAGACTCTTGATTTCCCTCGAGCAATGTAACTCCGTACAGCACCCCAACTACTTTACACATTAATTATGGAGAAGAAATTCATCTTCACTCATACACACTACCCTTGACTATGGTTGATTTTGGAAATTAAGAGTAAGTATAAGGTACACAATTCACACTCTTCCCATTCTCAACATGCCAAAGTATAAGCGTTTCAATTCAAACAACCTACTCATAATCACCTTGCCTTAAAAGCCAACTCGTTACCACTAAGCATCCTCAACTCACGCACTCACTCAACAAGAGAAGTTAACCACATTACCTATCCACCATGAGACCATGTGCCTTCACCAATAAACAAAAGAGTGAATATAAAGATAGTCCACACATTCAAGTATGACTTTAAGAAGAATTTAAGGACATCACACAATTGAAAATAAGTCACTTACTCTCGAAAAGAAGTTCATGTGCACCCTGTGGTCGTACCATAGGCTTGCCGGTAGTGTATATCTCTACTAATCTAAGCTAGCCAGGTCAAGAATCAATTATGTATTTCGGGGTTGTAATATAGGCTAAGGGACGGGTAGGATAAATCTGGATATTAGTGAATAACCCTCTTAAGCACTTTAATACACTACACTCACTATTCAAGAACATATTCGTCTCAACCATTCACCTTGTCGCAAAACAATACACAACTTAGACATTTTTTGTTTAAGCACATATAGATCTCCACTAACACGGATTAAGAAGATTAGGAGGTGTGGTTTTCCCTTTTTGGCATATCAACATTTTTCTCAATTCTTCCTTAGTATTTTTCTTTCTCTCTTTTATTTTTCTTCTTTTTTGTTTCTTTAAGACACATACTCCCTACACTAAGATTCTCGGATAGTGGTCTTTCATAACTTAGTGTACATTTTGGGCCCTTACATGGTACCACTAAAAATCTACTTCCCAAGATCTCACCTTACTTCTTTTAGCTACTAAGTTCCTTCGAAGGTAAAGGTTCAACAAGCTTAAGTTAAGAACAAAAAATAGGGATAAGACTTGTAATTTCGGTGCCAAAGAAAAGGTCTACATGCTCAAATGAGAATCATCTCCCAGACTAGCACACTTAATGATTTCGCGTTGGATAACACAAAGGGTAAGTTCTAAAATACACAGTATAGCACAGAATATCACGAATCCTCACACACATACACACATTGCACATGACTCAATCAAGACGATTCTGTTCAACTCTCATGTCAAGAAAATACATATAGTTGAGAAATTTAAGCAACAACGCACTAGATGTCATACTAGCCAAGCAACTGAGAAGAGGCGTCATATTCTTCGTTTTCTCTTTCACTAAGGCATCAAATTTCGAACAAAATACACATGAAGATAGAAAGCATGTCATAGAATAAATGTGCCAACATCAAACATGTGAAAAGGTATCTAGAGCAGCTCAGTTTTTCATCCTATCCTAATACTAAAAAGATTAAAACACCCGATTTAAATTACCCCCCTTGAAAAAGAACCGGTGCCCAAAGAAAAATAAAGGGAATTACTACCTAACTACCATTAATAAAAACAAAAGAAAATAGTTTTGGTGTTTTATTTTTAATCGGACCTTAGTCCCTCAGGAAAGCTGGCAAAGAGAACCATTGTTGGGAAAGGCCCAAATTTTTCAAATTTTTTTTCAGTTTTTCCATATTTGTTTACTAAATCAAACACTAAAGTACTAATTAACTAAGAGTTATGACTACTTAGAAAATAGTATATATATAATTACACTATACAAAAAGTTATTCCCCCACCCTACAGTCATTGCATGCATAGTCCTCGATGCATATAAAATATCAAAACAAAGTAGGGTGCAAGAGAAACCATGTGATAATCCGACCCCTCTGGGTCATACCCAGATCTATCATCATCATACTGCACATCGGCTGAAACTCTGTCCTCTTCTTCATCCGCACCAAGCAGCACCAATGCCATCGGCCCAGTAACCCATCATCAACTGCACCCTCATCATCTGACCCATGAACCATGTTCTCATCTTCAGATGGGTGAATGGGACTTCCAAGCGCGATGTCCAACGTCTCCTTGGTAGCACCAGACAGCGGGTACTCAGTGTTCACCTCATATTCTACTGGGAGGGAGTGATAAAAATTGGGTTGCCTCCCAACAAGCGTCTGATTTAACGTCGTAACATGATGCAGGGACTCTCTTGCTCATCGGCGAGTAGCACTTTTGTCTTCTGATGATCAATAAAACTTCCAAAATAGTTCTTGACCCTTTGCCCTTTCACCAAAAAATGTCTTTCTCCATTTAAAGAGAGCACACCATATGGGGTGACTTTCACCATAGCAAAAGGACCTGACCATCTCGACTTTAACTTCCCATGGAACATCTTGAGCATGGAATTGAATAATAATATCTTTTGTCCTGGTTCAAAGTGATGGGTTTGGATATTCCTGTCATGCCATCTCTTGGATTCCTCGTTGTAAAGCTTGGAATTTTTATAAGCATGCAACCTAAACTCGCTTAACTCATTAAACTTTAGGAGAATCCTCTCGCCCGCATCTCCCAAGTCCATATTCAACTTCATGACCACCCAATACGTCTTATGTTTAAGTTCAACTAGCAAGTGACATTCTTTCTCATACACAATTCTATATGGAGATGCTCCAATTTGCATTTTTTGTGAAGTTCTATATGACCATAAGACATCATCTAACTTTTATGCCAAATCCTTCCTATTCATACTCACTATTTTCTCTAGCATTTGCTTTATTTGTCTATTTGACACATCAGCTTGTCCACTTGTTTGCAGATGGTATGCAGTGGCCACTCTATGGCAGACCCCATGTTTGTCTTGAAGGTTATTAGCAATAAATTGCAAAAAATATGTTCCTTCATCACTAATCAAAGCACGTACAGTCCCAAACCTCAAAAATATGTTCATTTTCAAAAACGTTTCCACTACCTTGGCATCATTGGTCGGCAATGCAACGATCTCCACCCATTTGGACACGTAGTCCACCACGAGCAGGATGTACTTGTTCCCTCTTGAAAATGACGCCATGAAATCTATGCCCCACACATCAAAGATCTCCACCTCCAGGATATTATTCAAAGGAATCTCATGCCTTCTCATGATTGTTCTTGTTCTCTGGCTCTGGTCCCACTTCTTAACAAATACATGGGCGTGTTTGAACAATGTAGGCCGATAGAACCTCGACTGAAACACCTGTGCAGCCATGTTATTACCTCCATGATGGTCCCCATAAGTCGAGGCATGGAAATAATACAACACTTGTTGCACCTTTTTTTATCGAATGCACCTCCTCATCAACGGATCAATGCAGTGTCTGTACAAGAGTGGCTCATCTCAATAGTAAAATTCACATCATGAAGGAACCTCATCCTTAACTCAGACTGGATTTCAGGAGGGAGAATTCCGCTCACTAGGCAGTTCACGTAATTCGTGTACCACTGGGAAAGGTCATGTGTGATGGAATAAGATACTCATCGGGGAATGTCTCCTTAATTTGTCCACCTTCCTCCACGTGCTCATAATTTTCCAGCCGAGACAGGTGGTTGGACACTTGGTTTTCCATGCCCTTCCGATCTCGTATTTCTATATTATATTTCTGCAACAATAAAACCCAGAGCATCAATCTAGATTTGGATTCTTTTACAAAAATAGATACTTGATTTTCGTATGATCGGTGTGGACTGTGACATTTGTTTGCACCAAATAGGCTCGAAATTTCTCAAATGCCCACACAACTGCCAATAACTCCTTCTCAGTGGTGTTGTAAGTCAATTGTGCATCATCGAGAGCCTTGCTCGCATAGTATATAGCGTAAAACATCTGGTCCTTTCTCTAGCCCAATATTTCTCCAATATCATGGTCACTTGCATCATACAAAAGTTCAAACGACAAAGACCAATCTGATGCCACAAAATCGGTAAAACCACCAACTTTTTGGGCTCATCAAACGCCTTCAGACAGGCCTCCTCAACTTGAATGTCACATCCTTTTCGAGCAACCTGCACAATGGAGTAACAGTTTTAGAGAAATCGTTAATATAATAAACGTGCGTGTCACAAGAAACTTCGGAGATGCTTCATGAAAATGGGTGGTGACAATTTTGAAACTACCTCTACTTTTGCCTTATCAACTTCAATGCCGCTCCTTGATACTCTATGGCCCAAAATATGCCATTTTGCACAATGAAGTGGCACTTTTATGCCAACACCTTGGCCAAAATTTTCAAACAATCATTATTGGAAGACCCAAAGACTGAAAAGTCATCCATAAAGACTTCTACGAATTTTTCCACCATATCGACGAAAATGTCCATCGTGCACATTAGAAAAGTGGCTAGTGCATTGGAAATACAAAATGGCATTCGCTTAAAAGAAAAGTACCATAAGTGCATGTAAAACTCATTTTCTTTTGATCCTCTAGGGCTATAGCAATCTGATTGTACCCCGAGTATCCATTAAGGAAGCAGTAGTAATCATATCCAGCCAACCTGTCCAATATCTAGTCAATGAATGGAAAGGGGAAAGTGATTCTTCCAAGTTTCTTTGTTGAGCCTTCTATAATCAATGCATACTCTCCACCCCATCACAGTGCAAGTAGGAATTAGCTCATTTTTATTATTCACTACAATAGTCATCCCGCCATTTTTAGGTACACATTGCACTCGACTTACCTAATTGTTATCATAAATAGGTAAGTTGATATATGTATCAAGCCACTTAAATACTTCCTTCTTCACGACCTCTTTCATATTGGGATTCAACCTTCTTTGTTGCTCAACACTTAGGCGGTGTCAATCCTCCATTAAAGTTTTATGCCTGCAAAACAATGGATTGATTCCCTTAATATTAACAATTGTCCACCCAATAGCTCTTTTTTGCTCACGAAGCACCTTTCTCATCTTTTCTTCTTGCAAGGTAGTCAAGCTAAATGAGATAATCACTGGAAATGTTTCAGCACTTCCCAAGTTAGCAAAGCGCAGGTGCACTGGTACAGGCTTGAGTTCATGTTTTAGAGCTTCTTCAATAGACGGATTAGGAGGAGCCAATGTCACAGGTCGATCTAACTCCCCAAATACTCCAAGACCATGAACATACTTTCAAGACATGCTAAGGACTTTTCTCAATCTCTTCCACCAAATCGTCTTCACTTTCTTCTTCATCCCCCAATAAAGCTCGTTCAAGGGAGTCTGTATGGCTCATATAAGGCATCACCGAGGTCACATCATTTTCCACCACAGAAATCAAGGATAACATGGACTACAATTTGAGTGCTTTATAAACATTGAAAACCTCTACTCAATCACCCACACTTATCGTCATTTTCTCTTCACAAACATCAATAATCTCTCGGCATGTAGCTAGGAATGGAAGCCCCAAAATAAATGGGACTTCCTTACCAGGATCATATTCCAAGATAATGAAATTAGCAAGCAATATGAAAGAACCCACTTGAACTAATACATCTTGAATAACCCCTTCTAGACTAGCAAGGGATAGATCCGCCAATTGCAATATCACAGTAGTAGGTCGCGGATCACCCAATCCCAACTGTTTGAACATAGATAGCGGCATCAAATTGATGATCGATCCAGGTTCACATACAGATCGCCTGACTATGTGCTTACCAATCAAGAACTGAATAGAAAAACTCCATGGATCCTTTAATTTCTAATGTAACTTGCTTTGAATTTGTGAACTACGTTCTTCCGTGAGTGCCACAATCTCAAACTCTGCTAACCTTATTTGATTTTCCATGATGTATTTGATTTGTTTTATTTGGGCACTTCCTGGAAGATGTCTACCAACGGGATATTGATTTGTACTTGCTTCGAAATGTCTAGGAATTTTTTGTAGGCAGCGTTGTCCTTCACATTTTGTAATCTTTGTGGGAAAGGGGGTGGTGGCTTAGCCACTATAGGTTATAGTGGATTTTCCACCCTCTCCTTAGTTGGCCTTTCTGCTACAATCTCTTTTGGTACCTCATCTTCCACATTTATCGATTTTTCAGCAAAAGTGAATTGTTTTCTCTTTTTGGAGGGAACTTCCACCAACTCTCTTCAATTTCGCAATGCCACAGCATTAACATGAGCTTTATGATTTGCTTCGGTGTCACTTGGAGGGCCCCATATGGCCACTATTTGGGGCACTAGCAAGTTGCCCCATTTGTGTCTCGAAATTCCAAATGACTGTTGAGTGGGCTACTGCTTGGGCGTGATGGTCAGCCATTATCTTTTTAGAATCTTCTCAATATTGCTCATTAGGTTTATTGGTTATTCCGCCTATGGTGGTACATAATTCTATTGACGAGCCTGTTGCATGTATTAATTCTTAGCACCTTGTTTCTCACCCCATGAAACGTTTGGGTGGTTCTCTAATTCAAATTTAAGGTGTTCCCAATTTTCCATACTGAGTTTTCTGGCCTTTATTTGTATTATCCACTAATCATACTAACTCTTGATTTGTTGGGCATAGATCACTTGTGTGAACCTCTCCACAAACTTCACAAAATGACTTAACCTGTTACACTGGTTGAACTTATTGCTTATTGAGAACCATGGCCATCATAATGAACCGGTAGGCCAATGTAGCAACCTGCTCCGATAATACAAAAACAACATATAACTAAAGGATACATGCGAATTTGTGGACTATATGTATGTATGTTTCCCCTTGCCAATCAGGATTACTTTTGGAGAATTTTTTTAACAATGCATAAATGTTATCAAAGCTTTTCTCCAACACCTGACCACCGGCTGCAATATCTGCCATGATCTTAGTCTTTGGGAGTATCCCTTCTATGAAGGTATGAGACAACACTTAATTAGTTTTATTATGATGAGAACAATCTCGAAATAGCCCTTGAACCTCTCCCAAGCAGAATATAAGGACTCGCCCTCTTTCTATTTAAAATCACTATCTCACTTTTGATCTTTGCAGTTTTTCCCAAAGGGAAGAACCGTGCCAAGAATCTACGAGTTAAATCATTCCATGATATAATAGAGTTAGCCAGTTCTACCTTCAACCATCTCTTCACTTCGCCTCAGAAAGAGAAAGGAAATAGTGTGAGCCTCACATAGTCCGGTATGACTCCATTCGTGATATAAGTATCACTGATCTCCAAGAAGTTCAAAATATGTTGATGTAGATCATATTGTACTAGACCCATGAATTTCCCGTTTGTATGTAATAGATGGAGCATGCCTTGTTTCATCTCAAAGTGCCCAGTGATTCTGGGCTTCATAATGGCAGAGGAGACATTAGCAATGCTAGGCTTCGCTAACTCCTGTACCGCGAAAGGTTGCTAGTCTTCCATCTCCATATTCAGTTGAGCAAGTGCTCGAAGATTATATGTGCCCCTTGATTCTCTCAACCTTTTGTGAAATGTTCTCTCAGGTTCTGCTTTAAAGCCTTGAAGTCATTCTTGGCTCCTGACCCTTCACATTCAAACAAAGTTCCTGAGAGCAGAGCAACCAATAATAAACGTTAGACTTGACAAAATAAACAACAAAAGTTAAAGCTAGTAAGTAGTTAATATATAAGTCTGTGGAAACTGCGCCAAAAGCTTATTGCTCCCAAATGCACATGCAAGTATACGTGGTCAACAATGTCACGACCCAAATTTCCCTCCGTTGGGTATCATGATGGCACCTAGTTTTAAGGACTAGGCAATACTAATAATCATGGAATAGCAACAATAATAAACAAAAATCAAATATTTTTCTGAAATAAGAATTCATTTATACAATGCATATTCCCAAAACCCGGTAGTACAAGTCATAAGCTCTATAAGGTTACTACACTTCTAAATACAATTGTTTGGAAGTAAGTAAAACAGTGTAAATACAGAATAGGAAGGTGACTTCGAAGCCGGCGAACGCGATGACAGGTTTACCTTGAGTCTCCTCAGCAAGAACCCACACAGCTACTAACGATCAATACCTGGATCTGCACAAAATTGTGCAGAAGTGTAGAATGAGCACATCACAGCGGTGCCCAGTAAGTATCAAGACTAATCTCAGTGTAGTACTCACGAGGACTAGTCACGACACCCACTGGTCTAATAAATTAACAGGCATAAATATAGGAATGATAGGGCATGACACCTATCTAATGACTATACAATATAGTTAACAACATAACAACTACAATGCGGAAGGAAATACAACAATTAGCGACGAAACATCATAATAATACATAGAATGGATGGACGGGAACACAGCCCAAGTCCGAAAATCACAACACAATAAGGAAAAGTAGTAACTCAACACTGCATTAGTCTCCACACTAGGCCTTAGCCACAAATACCATTAAAATGGTCAAAATATTCGAGTGTAAACTTTCACCCGCAAGTTTCTATATTGAAAGCTTTAAGGTAATATCCTTTTTAAAGGGAAATTCCTTTGAAATATAATTTTCCCAAGAGATGTCTCCCAGGCAGTTTTCTTCAAGATAAAAGCTTTTCAAATATACTTCTCCAAAGAAAGAGTCCTTTAAACATAGTTTTCTTCAACATAAACATTTTTCAAATATTCTTTTCCAAAGGGATATCCTTCAACATAGTTTTGTTTCACATGAACTTTTTTTACATATTCGTTTTCCGAAGGAGTGTCCTTCAAACATAGTTTTATTCAAGGTAATTGTTTTTAAATTGGACTTTCCAAATAATTGTCTTTCAAACATAATTCCTTTGATAAAGTCTACCGGGATCCCGTCCCGTAGTTCCGAATTTATCACACAATATCGAGGATCTCCCGGAATACGTCCGTAGTCCCAAAATAATATGCAGTGCTGGGGGATCTCCCGGAATACGTCTGTAGTTCCAAAGTAAATATGCAGTGATGGGGGAGCTCCCGGAATACGTCTGTAGTCCCAAATTAAATATGCAATACAGGGGGGATCTCCCAGAATACGTCCGTAGTCCCCAATTCAAATATGCAGTACATGGGGGATCTCCCAGAATACGTCTGTAGTCCCCAATTTAAAAATGTAGTGCATCAAACAAAGACAATAATTATAGCACGGCAGAAAACTCGTACATTACCACATCAAATACAAAGCAATCATGACAATGACACAAGGTACGACGAATAAATCAATGCAAGAACTTCAACTCATAAAGAAACAGTAGAACATCATTCACAACGAATAATCGCGGTAAAGAATACTAAGTGTAAAGATAACATCTTGACCAGGGAAAAACAGACAAGCAACAAATCCACAAATTCAAGTCAACAATGAGGAGACGACACAAGTCAAATAATTCCAAATAAGGACAAGTCGACTAAGATATAAGTTATCTAAACCCCTTATGAGGTTGATAAATTATGAGGGATATTCAACGATTCAATTAATTCTAGGTAGTTTATGAAAATATAGCATGATGATAGAGAGGTAAAACCTGTGGTTAAGTCAAATCATAGTCAAGTAGGCGGTAAGGGTGGATCCTAAAGCAATTAGCTCTAACCAAAGAATGTAGAGGAGAAACTAGAAAATAAGGACTCAAGCGTATCAAGAACAACTTCATACAAGGCAAATATATGGACCTAAGAACCCTAAAAGGTCAACCTTCTACAAATAAGTCCGAGCAAACACTCCTCATCTTGCGTACACAGACAAAAATCAACATAGAAGACTCAAATCCTAAGGGGTAATTCCCCCATACAAGGTTAGGCAAGATACTTACCTCAACCGCTCGGATCAAACTTGAGATCACATTCTTTCCACGAGTATCCGACTCTAAATGGCCCAAATCTAATCAAATCAATAGCATCGTGTAAATAATACTACAAGGAACTAGTTTAACTAATAAATTCGAAGCTAAGACGCGAAATTAGGAAAATCGTCCATAAAGCACCCCGATCCCACGTCTCGAAATTGGGTAAAATTTATAAATTATGAACACCCGCTCATTTATTAGAACACTCGAACAAGAATCATCAAAATTCGACGTCAAAATCTCACTCAAATCTCGGATTTTCAATTGGGGAACTTTTTCTCCCATTTCCAAATTTTTACTCTCAATATCCTTGATTAAATGAGGAAAAACACAATAGATTTATGCAATAAAACCAAATTCGAGTAAGAAATCGTTACCCACAATATTCCTCTGAAAATCCGTCAAAGAATCGCCTTCTCTCGAGCTCAAAATCAAAAATTGAGTGAAAATGAACAAACCCTCGATTATGCCCCCTTTTCTGCCCCGCGATCCTCGCACTTGCGGCCTTTTCTCGTACCTTCGCATTCCGCTCCTACGGTCCTGCCAATCGTATCTGCGCATTTACTTAAGTCGCCAGATTCTGTACCTGCGCCCAGGTTTCGCACTTACGGGCTCGCAGGTGCGGCCAAATTTGCGCACCTGCGTTCCATCCCCAGCTTCACCATTTTCGCATTTGTGTTCCCCTTCCGCACCTGTGACTCTCGCACCTGCGGCTCCCCATCCGCAGGTGCGGAAAAACACCAGAAGTCCAGCACCAGCAATAGCCTAAATCCAAAATCCTCCCCGTTGAGCATCTGAAACACACCCGAGGCCCCGGGGCCTCAACCAAACCACCAAACAGTACATAACCTCATTACAACCTAGTCGATCCTTCAAAAAACATCACATAACATCAAAAATGAGGATTAAACATGAATTCAAGCCTAAGAACTAAGAATTCTTTCCAAATCCACAAACGATGCCGAAATACGTCAAAACTAGTCCGAATGACCTCAAATTTGACACACATGTCACAAATGACATTACAAACCTACAACCACTTCTGGAATTCCATTCCGGGCTCGATATAAAAATTTCACCTATCGGCCAAAATCGCCGAAAATCTAACATTCGCCAATTCAAGCCTAAATCTACCACAGACCTCGAAAACAAATTCTGAACGCGCTCCTCAGCCCAAAATCACCATACGAAGCTGCTGACATCATTCATAACTCGTTCCGTAGTCGTTTACATAGAAAGTTAAATTCCAATCAAAACTCACCGTTTAAGCTTCCAAAACAACAGTCCTTCTTCCAGTTCGACTTTGAATCATCTAGTAACTGAATCCAACCATGCACACAGGTCGATATACACAATGTGAAGCTGTTCAAGACCTTATGTCGCCGAACAGAGCTTAAATTTTTAAAACGACTGGTTAGGTCGTTACACACAAGCAATATAATGATGATTAGAGTGTTGAACCCATATAGATTTGTGGTTAACTATCTATTATTTCACTCAAAATGTTATTCAGTTGAGTCAATCAAGGTTGAGTAGTGTGATTTATAGCTAAGCAGTAAATGTATCAATTTACTAATTTATCAAGCAGAAAGTAGTTGTGTTGAGAATTAAATAGAGATAAACATTCCATGGTTGCAATGGATTCACCAATTCTATTTCGTGCTAACTAACTCCCTTTTTCATCCAATTCGCTTATGGTTGCTAACCAATCGAGGAAAGTATACTCGTAATATTCTCCCTAATTACTACTGGCCAAATAGATTAACGCCTATATTCCTATGAAATTAATCAATAAAGAATGCATTAAGATCACGATATTCAATTAAGCATGGTTGTATACGGTAAAATCGGGGAAGGCCGATTTTAAGTCTTCTATAGCGTTCCGAGCCTCGGCCTCGATTATATTAGAGCAGAATCTGAAGTTCAACACCGAGGTGCATTCCTCTAGGAAGTATTCCGAGGGGTCGATATACCTCGAGGCAGGGCAAAAATTGAAGACCATCATGGAAAAGCGGGAAGTTCAAAAAGGCACGTGGTTAAAGCTGACCAAGTCTGCAAGAATAGTACAAGTCCGTACCGTGACATTAAATAGTTGTACCAGCTACATTTCTCTGTAATAAATACACATTTATTGTGTTGGGATTCCCCCTCCTATATAAAGGGACCCTTGTCATTTTGCAACACGGATGATATTCTATACAAGAACAAGAACACTCTATGCTCTCTAACTCAAACATTCTCTATAATTGTTTCATTGATTTATCGCCTTTCATTTATTGTGCTCATTAATTATTCTTCATTGATTACCCGTTATTGATCTTAAAGAGGCCATCTTCGAGGCCTTCAATATTGTTGTATCATCTTCGATCGCCCCCTGTCAAGCTCTCGAGCTCAACCTCGAGGCCCATTGCGACCAACCTCGAGGCCCATTGCGACCAACCTCGAGACTCCGTCTCTCCACTGCTCGGTTTGCACAATCTCATTATCCCTCGCTCTTATCTCATTTTCTCACTTCTCACTTAGCATACATTGCCTAAACAACTGGTATTAAAATAGATCACGTATTTTTAGAACCACAAAATTAAATATAATTGTAATTACCATTTTCAAGGTAAATAATTTGGCGCCCACAGCGGGGCTAAAAATAATAGTGATTGTTTTAGTGCTAGTTTTCTAAAAACACAACTTATTCTTTACACTTTTTCTTGTCCAAGAATCTTCAATTTCAGGCCAGAAGATGTCTAACTCAGTGAACGCACATGAAAAAAATGGTCCTGAGGATCATGAGAGAACGGCGCAGCTACTTCAGATGTCGGTGTACCACCGCAAAACCCTGAAGGGGCACTGTCACGCCCCAAAATCGAGGGGCAAGATCGGCGCCTAACCGGATGAGCCCGGTCAAGCGGACCTGGATTGCCTTTCCTATCTAAGACATTTCCCCGTGTTTAAAATGTACATTTTATAGGTGAAACAGCCAAATAGAATCAAAGCATGCATTTACAACATAAATCCCTTTCTTCTTTTAACATTTTCAACATTTAAACTTCCCAAAACATACATTCTAAAATAAAACACCCCCGATACGGGATCGTGATTCGAACGAGTACGAGAACTACCCAAAATACATATATACAACCCATATAATGTCAACGGAGCCTCTAAGAGTACTAGGAGTTTACATAGACTTGTCGGCAACAAGGCCCGGGCTATACCTTTAAAGACATAACATATGCAAAAGAGAATGATACATTCTACACACGGCCCCGATAGGGAATGGGGCTCACCAGAACCGCTGAAGGGATGAAGAGGAGGCACCACTATCGGTGGTCGGAGCTACCTGCTATAGAACCACTTATATCCATATAAGAGATGTAGCCCCCAGCAAAAGGGACGTTAGTACCTGGAATAGTACTAGTATGTATGAACAAACTTTACTCTAAGTAAAATCAAACAATACACATATAAGAGGCAGTTAAGGAAACCCAAACAAATATTGCACAAAGATACAGAGAATCATAAATGAGGTTTCCATAGTTTCTTACTTCAATTGTTCCCCTGTTGCGGCACGCAACCCGATCCCACCGTACAATTGCATTTCACCCTTATTACATCTCAACCTTATTTTTTCTGTTGCAGTGTGCAACCCGATCCCACCGTACAATCACATTTCACCCTTGTTTCTTCTCAACCTTATTTGTTCTGTTGCGGCGCGCAACCTGATCCCACCGTACAATCACATTTCATAGCAACAATAACCAACAATTCAATCACAAGGATTTTCATCATCAATAGTATAAATTTATAACAACCAATGATCAAGAGGAATCAACGGCACAATAATCCTTACCAAACAGTGAGTCACATATGGTATTGCCACAGTCATTTAGCTCAATTAAATCAATCCACAATTCCTTCCCATCATTTACTACACACCCTTTAGCACTTAGATAAATTACAATTGGGTTGGTTATCATTTCTTTCATTCAGTAGCACATTCTTTCATCCCAATATGTTCAAGAATTTAACGAGTTTTGCACATAATAGAGTAAGCACAAAGAATCACCTTTCACAATCTCACATAGCATGGTGGCATGAAAATCAACTAAGAAAATCAGAGAACAAAATCTTACGCCTCAACACCTTAGAACTATCATTTCACATTTTCATAAGCAAGGAACTCATACCGAATGCTCGGACACCAACAAGGTGACTCTACAAAGATTAAAGTTAGCCATACATACCTCGAGTTGGAATTTCCCTTTAATTTCTATCCCAAATCACCGGACCTTCTAACGCCTTCAATCTAATTTACAATGTGACACATTCAAACTTAGAGTTAGGAACCTTGAACTCATTTGGGAATTTTATCAAATACTATATGGTCCTTTAGATTAACTAGCCCTCTTTTTAGTGAAAGGTGTCCCTAGCCTACTTCCCTTTGCTAGATTATAGTATATTATTCACATTCATGCAATGTCTTAAATTTCCTCTTCAAGAACCAACCTATGTGTGTTATATTCTAACTAAAATCTGAAAATTTAGGGAAATGGGGTGAAGACTTACCTCTTATGGTGAAGAAGATGACGACTACTCGATTAATTCTATGCCTGAGTAGAGATGGAGGACCAATTTGGGGAAGATGAGGACTTCTCTCACTAGAACCCACTCTCACTTCTCTCAATTTTGATCAGATAGTCTTTAAAAATGAAGGGGAGGGGTGTTTTATTAAACTGGGGGTCGGGTTTTAAAATTATAAATTAGAAGCCTCGAAGCAGGTATGCGGTCAGGAATGTGATCACATTCCTGTCATGCGGTCCGCATACATGTCGCATAAATGGCCTTCAGATGGGCCAAAAAGGAAAGCAGACTGCCCAGGTATGCGACCATTATGTAGTCCGCATACCTTTTATGTGATCGCATAATGCGTTGCATAACTCCCTCCGCAAAAGTACAGGTGCAAGAATGCGACAACTATGCGGCCCACATTCATGAAATGTGATTGCATTATGGGCCGCATAGATGTCCTCAAATTTGACAGCAACTGTCCAGGTATGCGACCACTATGCGATCTGCATACCAGATTTGCGATCACATAGTAGACCGCAGACCCGCGCAATTCTGGAAAATTTTGTCTTTTAAGTCCTGCGGTAATTTTTACTCCAAAAGGGTCCGTTTTAAGATTTACTGCCGATATAACAATATGGAGACCTATTCGAGCATTTTTTTTAGTTAAGAAATTTTACGGGTCTTTACAGGCACCAGTACAAATCCCCGTCGATGAAGGCTCACGTAACGCTCAACATGTCGATATAAGATCCCATACAGACGGAAGTGTGTGTGAAGGAGACCAGCGTGAAGCACAGGGAGACCCTGCTCAAAGGGAAAGAGAAGTTAGCCTTCATGTCATTTTTGAGATGTTGCAAGCACAACAGGTGGCTATTGCTCATCTACAAAGCGATCAGAGAACTCCAAGCACAGCACCACCAGAAACGGCTCCTCGAGTCGAACAAGCACCAGAAAGGTCGAGCAACAATGGGTCAGTAGCCGACCCCGCTATTATGAAGATGCTCGAGAACCTCACAAAGAGGATTGAATCAGGCAAAAAGAAGATAGAAGCTAACGACAAAAAGGTTGAGACCTATAACTCGAGGGTCGATCAGATCCCGGGTGCACCTCCTATTCTTAAGGGTGTAGATTCGAAAACAATCGTGCAAAATCCATTCCCATCAAGTGCGGCTCAGAAGCCCATCCAGAAGAAATTTAGAATGCGCGATCTCCCGAAGTACAACGGGACCTCGGACCCTAATGAGCACATTACTGCTTACACGTGTGTTGTGAAAGGGAACACCTTAAAAGATGACGAGATTGAATTCGTCCTATTGAAAAAATTTGGAGAAACACTATGCAAAGGGGCGATGATGTGGTATCATAACCTGCCCCCGAACTCGATAGATTCATTTTTCGTGATGGAAGACTCGTTTGTGAAGGCACATGCTGGTGCCATCAAGGTCGACATGATGCAATCTGATGTCTTCAAAATCAAACGAAGAGAGAATGAGATGCTAAGGGAGTTCTTATCCCGCTTCCAACTGGAAAGTATGGAGTTACTGACGGTCTTTGATGATTGTGCAGTGCAAGTCTTCGCCCAGGGCTTGAACGAGCGAAGCTCGATAGCTTCAAAGCAGTTGAAGAAAGACTTGATCAAGTATCCCGCCGTAGTTTGGTCGGATGTGCACAACATGTATCAGTCAAAGATCAGAGTCGAGGATGACCAATTGGAAGCCCCCTCGGGCTCGGTATATCCCACCAGGCTCTTAGCAAAGGAATTGAGGATCCCAGAAAGAGAGCCGAGGCCAAGCAAAGAAAGGTATCAACCATATAATGAAAATCAAAGAAGTATCCCAAGGCGTAACACACCTCGGAGTGACCAAAGGATGGATTGAGGAAAGAACCCTCGGGGACTCGTGAACAAAGCAGGACTCGACAGGCACACAGGTCCGGTAGAGGTACCCTGGCTATCTGAGTACAATTTCAACATTGACGTTTCATCAATCGTATCGGCCATAGGTAGAATCAAGGACACCAGGTGGCCAAGACCCGTACTATCAGATCCTTTGCAAAGGAACCCTAACTTGATATATGAATATCATGGTACCCACGGTCATAGGACCGAGGATTGCAAACAACTTCGAGAAAAGATAGACCGACTGATTAGCAAAGGGCACCTTCGAGAGTTCCTCAGCGACCGAGCTAAAATCCAATTTCAGGAAAGAGAGGCGAACAAGAAGAATGAAAAAGGAGAACCAAATCACGTCATCCACATGATTATTGGAGGAGTCGACGTCCCTCAAGGACATGTTTTCAAGAAAACAAAAGTATACATCACTAGGGAAAAACAAACTCGGAGCTACATACCTGAAGATGCTCTTTCATTCAGCAAAGAGGACATCGAGACCTTGTCTCAACCTCATAATGACGCACTGGTAATTTCTTTTATTTTGAATAAATTTCAGGTTAAACATGTGCTCATAGATCCAGGTAGCTTAACCAATATAATTAGGTCGGGGGTGGTAGAGCAACTCGGGTTTGCAATCATCAAAACATTTCGCCCTTCAAAGAAGTTTGCTATTTTACAAGAAACGGCCCCAGGGCCAGAAACTTCCCAAACACTCGAGGACTGACACCGAAAACTCGAAGCCATAAGACCTAAAGGCCGGAAACTCGAGCTCGTAAGCCCTCCATGAGGAAATATCGCACCTGTAAGACCTCGACAAGGCATGCTCAAACCTGTAAGACCCCAACGGTGCATTCGAATTCGTAAGCCCTCAATGAGGCAACATCAAAAAGTTTGCTATCTCCATAAGGAACAACTCCAAAGCCAAAAACTTTCGATGTCCCGGACAGTTGCCCCATCGAGCCATCGAAACTCAAAGCCATAAGACCTCAAGGCCGACAACCTCGAGCTCACCCTATCGAGCCATCGAAACTCAAATCCATAAGACCTCAAGGCCTGCAACCTCGAGCGCACCCAATCGAAACTCGAAGCCATAAGACCTCAGGGCCGGCAACTTCGAGCTCATAAGACCTCAATGAGGCAATGTTGCATCCATAAGACCTCAACAAGGCATGCTCGAGCTTGAAATCCCTCAACGAGGCAACATCAAATTTGTAAGACATTAGAAAGGGCATAACCCCAACTCGGGCACTATCCTCAAAAGTCGGCTCATCAAGCTATCTAACTTGAAGTCATAAGTGTCACACCTCCCTTTTCACCGGGTGAGGGCAATAAGGGAGTTTTTCCAATTAAAGTGATATTATTCGGTTTTGGGACTTATTATTATTTCAGAGTCGCCACCCGGATTTTTGATGATTCTCCGGGACACCGTTTTGTTTTAAAGTCCCAAACCGAGGAAATTTTGACTATGTTTTGATTTGTCCGCGACTAGAAATCCGAGTAAGGAATTCTGTTAACCCGGGAGAAGGTGTTAGGCACTCCCAAATTCCGTGGTTCTAGCACGGTCACTTAACTATTAATATTTGGCCTAATTATCTAATTATTTACATATTTTAAACCTATTGTGCTTTTTAGCCTTCACTTTTATCCGTTTTTAGTATTTATGGATTTATCTTAAAACAAGTCATGATGGTGTGCACTTGTTTGTTTTTAGACATATTGCAATTACGCCACATGAAATGCACCCGTAGTTACAACATGTGATCTTTATTAGTTTAAAGTTGGAGATGGGGACATGAGTTGTCGCGCCCGCGTGTAGATTACGTAGTCAAGACTATGGTCATGACGGTTTTATAGTGCCTTTTTGAGGCGGTATTCGATTATTTTCTATGTTTTCTATTTGAAGGAACATTTTAGTTTTAAAATCTATTAAGACATTTTATGGATTTATCTTGGACAAGTTACGATGATGTACACTTGTTATTTTTGAACACATGGTAATCACGTCACATGAAACGCACCAGTGGTTGTTGTATGCGTTTTATTAATGTTCGGAGTTAAGGATCGGGGGCATGAGTTGCCACTCCCGAGTGTAGATTATGGTGATTTTGGAATAATAATTGGTTCTTTTCCAAATTTCAACCTAAAGATGCATTTTTCAACCTAAAGGATATGTGGAAGATTGTTTGAGCCTAAATTCACTTAGTCTAAAGGATAAGATGTTTGGGCTATAGCTATTTTTAGCCCAAGATTATTTCAACTCTTTTGGGTCTATCCTAATTTTGCTATTGAAGAGTAAAGATAAACAATCCAGCTAAAAAAATATACTACACAAAGAAATCAGATTGTACAAAAATAGAAACTTGATCGAATTGTATACATTTGAATTATAGTTCTAAATGACAACAAGTTTGAACATTTTTAACGTAAAGGTTGCTTTTTAAAAAAAAATTATACCCAAACCTTTTAGAAGCCCAATTAAAGTGAGAAGTTGGTCAATTTCAACTTAAGGACATGCCCTATTACTGGGCCAAGTAATTGCAGAATTTATTGGATTTAAAATTCATAAATGAATTAAGGTAATTTCTAGGGATCTAAAATGAGTTTTGAGCACTAAACTTAGTAACAATAACTGGGATTACGCACATCCCAATTTCAGTACCAAAATCACGTAAAAATTAAAGGTATTTGAATTTTAGACGAGATATACTAGTTAGAATTTGAATTAAGTCATCTATGAAAATTCTAAATGGACTTCAAATGTTCACACAAATCAGGAAAAGATCACAACTAGCTACACAGATTTTAGCAAACATTCATAGACATTTAACAAACAAAGTTTCATTTAATACAAAAGAGTTTACATACCTTTAAAGAGACAAAAAAATAGCAAGATATATGACCAAATAAAGGTCAAGAAAAGCCAGAAATTTCGAGCTCAACACAGCAACCAGAACAACAGCAAACCAGCAAGAATATCCAGAAACAACAGCTTGAATAAACCAGATTTTTGAATGAAAAATCAACAAGAAAACCAGTTTTTTCCCAGGAAAGCCATAACCAAAAGGAAACCAATTTTTTCAGAATGTTCTTGCACTAATTTTAATATTTTCAGTGTCCTTTCTGTTTTTCAGAGTAGTGGTATATTTTCAGAGCAGTATTTTCATGTGTGTGTGTGTGTAAATTCTCTGTGGAGAATCCTTTCTTAAAATCTGTGGTTCAAGTGTGCTAATGTGTCAAAATCTCTGTGTAAAAAGTGTCTTTTCAGAAAATAGGGTAGGATCTCATTAGCATATTCCTTATCTAATTGGGCTGAAAATAGTACAGGTACATCTGTCACCTTTATCTTTTGGGACAGCTGCCCTCATTCTAGAAAATTCCAACCTGTCTAATTACTATTCTATCCCTAAAAATCTGATTTCCTAGTTCTAGGAGGTTCTTGGGTTGTTATACCCAAGATTCCTTCAACTAAGGTTCCTAAAATACCCCTTGATATCCTTAGAATTACTCCTTAAATAATTAAGGGCTAGGTTGTTTTAGATTAGGACTTACCAATTAATAAAAATGGTTACGTTATTAAACTGTGATTTATCTTAGTTTCAAGTTAAGCTTAGTTAGCCAAGTGTGATTGATTCCTAATTAACTTAATCAAGCTGATTTTGAACCTGTTTTGATCCTAAGTGAATCACTTTTAGGAATTAGGTTTGGTTAATTATTAGGTGTTAACTAATTTCATTCCAATTTAGTTGATTACATTAGTGGCTCAAACCTTTAAGGAAGTTGGAAGCCCAATCTTCTTTAAGAGGTGAGGTTAGATAATTAACTTAGGTTAGTTAGTTTAGGTCCTTAGACATTAGTTAATTATACTATAATTCGTTTTAGTTTCAAATCCACACTTAACTAGTCAAGTATAATTAACTTTCCATTACCTAATTAATCAATTTAGGTGGGTGATTAAACTTTTGGATCATACTGAAATCAAAAGACAAATTAGGGTAAATAGGTTTATGTTTGAACACAATTCAACAAATCAGTCTAGATCCTAAAACCCATAAACTAAGCAGGGAATCAATCAATGATAATTAACNTAGGTCCTTAGACATTAGTTAATTATACTATTATTCATTTTAGTTTCAAATCCACACTTAACTAGTCAAGTATAATTAACTTTCCATTACCTAATTAGTAAATTTATGTGGGTGATTAAACTTTTGGATCATACTGAAATCAAAAGATAAATTAGGGTAAATAGGTTTATGTTTGAACAAAATTCAACAACTCAGTCTAGATCCTAAAACCCATAAACTAAGCAGGGGAATCAATCAATGATAATTAACCAGCAGTGATTATCTTTCACAAATTGCTACACCAAATTAATTACCAGAAACAGTTACACATGTACATGATTTGGTTTCAATTAGAAATTTAAGACTATCTTCCTCTAATCGGACAGTGTTGAACATGAATTAAGAAACCAACAGAAAAGTTAGGAATCCTAACTAAACGACAGTGATGAAAACGATAAGATTAGCATGTCTACTAAAACAGTCATGTAATATATCAAAACCTAAAAACTAACCCTAATTAGCCTAAACATTATGCAATCAAAACTAAACTTCAGATAAATTATGAAATTTAACATGTTTCAATTAGCCTAAACAAACAGGTACAAACAGACAAGATTAAACAAAACAGAAAAAGACCTAATATTGAAATTACCCTAATCGAGCAAGCTAAATAAGAAAATGACCATAGAAGAAGATAGAAGATAAAGATAAAGAAAACAGAAGAGGAATTACCCAAGGTTTGGTTTGGGAAAAACAGTCATGAACTTGAACCAAACTCCACGGGATAAAATGANTAAACGACAGTGATGAAAACGATAAGATTAGCATGTCTACTAAAACAGTCATGTAATATATCAAAACCTAAAAACTAACCCTAATTAGCCTAAACATTATGCAATCAAAACTAAACTTCAGATAAATTATGAAATTTAACATGTTTCAATTAGCCTAAACAAACAGGTACAAACAGACAAGATTAAACAAAACAGAAAAAGACCTAATATTGAAATTACCCTAATCGAGCAAGCTAAATAAGAAAATGACCATAGAAGAAGATAGAAGATAAAGATAAAGAAAACAGAAGAGGAATTACCCAAGGTTTGGTTTGGGAAAAACAGTCATGAACTTGAACCAAACTCCTCGGGATAAAATGACCTTTAGATGACCATAAATCGATTTTCCTCATCAAGAGAAATCGATTCATAAAAGTCTCTGGTTCAGAAGACCGAAAAATTGAACGAAAATTGAAAGGAGAAAACTAGGGTTTTGGATCTTAGATCCGAGATTCGAGAATCTTTAAGCTTGTTTGAAGGAAACTGTGGTGATATACGGAAAGAGAGAGAGATGAGGTGATCATCTGGTGTTAATTTGGTATGGTTTGGAGGTGGTCTGCCGCCGATAGGCGATTTTCGGGCGGCGGAATACGGTGGGAATCCTAGGGCGGCTAGGGTTTGGTTATACAGAAGAGAGAGAGACGGAGGGGATGGGGGAGGGTGTTAGACTTTGAGTTTTGAGGGTGTGGGGGTAGGGTTTGGACAGTTTTATACTTAGGGGTCCTTAATTTAGGACCGTTGGATCAATAAGAAC
Organism: Nicotiana knightiana; assembly: GCA_005239525.1. Lineage (NCBI taxonomy): Eukaryota > Viridiplantae > Streptophyta > Magnoliopsida > Solanales > Solanaceae > Nicotiana > Nicotiana knightiana. Next base: position 42,199 of record ML413689.1, read on the forward strand.
CAATGGCCAGGAGGCTTGAGGGGATGAAAACGGGGTCGTTTGGGATGGGCGTTGGGGCAGGCCGGCTAAAGGTGTATTGGGTTGGGTCGTTTAGGTGGCGTCAATAAAGAATTGGGCCTGGGTCCTTCTTGGCCCAGGTCTGATTTTTATCATTCTAAGCTTATTTTTAAACTAATTAATCTAATTAAAATCAAACCTAATTAAATTTAAAAGATGCAATAATCAATTTAGTCTTAATCTTGTCTAATTATAGATTAATTAAGAATAAAACAATTAATTCAATACTCCTAATTAAATCTATAGTTTTGTAAGATAAAAAAAATTATTAATTTTAGCAATCAGTTATCAAAACTACATTACCTCAAATAATCATCATTTGTTTGCTACTTAATTCAATTATTTATAAATAAATTCATAATTCTTTGATAATAACGATGCACCTAATTATGCAATTGAAAATAATTTTAAAAGACAAATTATAAATATATGATGCAAAACAATTCACAATTAACACTAAAATTCAACCAAATCCATAAGATTAATTTACTTATCTAATTTTGTCGGAGTATTTAGTAGGTGAAAAATTACATGCTCACAGTTGCCCCTCTTTGCTCGGAAACACGAAGAGTTTCCGGGCAAAGAATAATTGAGCAGTTATGAACAAACTTTTACCTCTTCAAATACTCCAAGTGAAGCGAATTTGAAAAGTTTGACCGAACCCTGCTTCAAAGGTTGCCTACATATCATTGGCTATAAAGGAATCAGGTCAGTGTAGTTCTGGAGGTTTTGGTAGCTGGGACTACCGGGTAACTGTGATTTCACTGTGGCTGTTATTGCTGCTGATCTCCTTATTACACCCAAGTACAAAACGAAGGACTAACTAAAACCTATCAGCTGCTAAATTACAAGATTTCTATCTAGGAAATTGTCTTGAGTCTTGATCTTTTGCTGACTCTGACCTGGATCCTGGTGTTTGTTAATCGTAGATGCTGGTTTTGTCTTATCGTTCCTTGGATCAAAGCAGGATATACTGGATGGATGACTTCAATCTCGTCCTGAATAGTCCACATCTTCCCCGTTCGTGCACTTTTGGATTCAATCTTCTCTTTCTTCTTTTTGTTTTGTTATTTTTTGGATCTAAACTTCTTCTTTTTAGTCGTCTCGAGTTCCAATGTCCTAGAAACATAACCTGCACAAAAATCAAAACAAACGAACGAAATTTTCTTCCTCAGTTTTCACTAGGAAAATTTCGTGAGTTATTGTAACAAATTCTATGCTACTTCATTATTGAAAGCAATGAAAAGTCGGGACTGGTGCACCCGGAGTTACTACAGACTAGGAGTGGATACCCTATATCTCAAAGCGGGATCAAGTAGGGGTTGGGGGCCCTATGTTGCAAAAAAAGAAATCAACTAGGGATTGTGTACCCTATGTTGGAAAAGAAATCAACCAAGGAGTGTATACCCTTGATTGGAAAAGAAAGCATAAACCAGGGAGTGTATACCCTTGATTGGAAGAGAAAACATCAACCAAGGAGTGTATACCCTTGATTGGAAAAGAAAACATCAACCAGGGAGTGTATACCCTTGATTGGCATCGACTACGGGAATGTATACCCTGCGTCGGGAAAAGAAAATCAACCAGGGAGTGTATACCCTTGATTGGGAAAGGAATTATCATCCAGGGAGTGTATACCCTTCATTGGAAAAGAAAATATCAACCAGGTAGTGTATACCCTTGATTGGAAAAGGAAACATCAACCAGGGAGTGTATACCCTTGATTGGAAGCATCAACCAGGGAGTGTATACCATTGATTGGAAAAGAAAACATCAACTAGGGAGTGTATACCCTTGATCGGCATCGACTACGGGAGTGTTACCCTACGTCGGGAAAAGAAATTCAACCAGGGAGTGTATACCCTTGATTGGGAAAGGAAGCATCAACCAGGGAGTGTATACCTTTGATTGGGAAAAGAAAGCATCAACTAGGGAGTGTATACCCTTGATTGGAAAAGAAAACATCAACCAGGGAGTGTATACCCTTGATTGAGAAAAGAAAGCATCAACCAGCGAGTGTATACCCTTGATTGGAAAATAAAACATCAACCGGGGAGTGTATACCCTTGATTGGAAAACAAAACATCAACCAAGGACTGTATACCCTTGATTGGAAATGAAAGCATCAACCAGGGAGTGTATACCCTTGATTGGAAAAGAAAACATCAACCAGGGAGTGTATACCCTTGATTGGCATCGACTACGGGAGTGTATACCCTGCGTCGAGAAAAGAAAAACAACCAGGGAGTGTAGACCCTTGATTGGAAAAGAAAGCAACAACCAGGGAGTGTATACCCTTGATTGGAAAAGAAAACATCAATCAGGGAGTGTATGCCCTTGATTGGAAAAGGAAGCATCAACCAGGGAGTGTATACCCTTGATTGGAAAAGAAAACATCAACTAGGGAGTGTATACCCTTGATTGGCATCGACTACGGGAGTGTATACCCTGCGTCGGGTAAAGAAAATCAACCAGGGAATGTATACCCTTGATTAGGAAGGGAAACATCAACCTGGGAGTGTATACCCTTGATTGGAAAAGAAAACATCAACCAGGGAGTATATACCCTTGATTGGCATCGACTACGGGAGTGTATAACCTGCGTCGGGAAAAGAAAATCAGCCAGGAAGTGTATACCCTTGATTGGGAAGGGAAACATCAACCAGGGAGTGTATACCCTTGATTGGAAAAGAAAACATCAACTAGGGACTGTATAGCCTTGATTGGCATCGACTACGGGAGTGTATAACCTGCGTCGGGAAAAGAAAATCAACCAGGAAGTGTATACTCTTGAATGGGAAGGGAAGCATCAACCAAGGACTGTATACCCTTGATTGGAAAAGAAAACATCAACCAGGGAGTGTATACCCTTGATTGGAAAGAAAACATCAACCAGGGAGTGTGTACCCTTGATAGGAAAAGAAAACATCAACCAGTGAGTGTATACCCTTGATTGGAAAAGGAAGCATCAACCAGAGAGTGTATACCCTTGATTGGAAAAGAAAACATCAACCAGGGAGTGTATACCCTCTATTGGCACCGACTACGGGAGCGTATACCCTGCGTCGGGAAAACAAAATCAACCAGGGAGTGTATACCCTTGATTGGGAAAGGAAGCATTAACCAGGGAGTGTATACCTTTGATTGGAAAAGAAAACATCAACCGGGGAGTGTATACCCTTGATTGGAAAAGGAAGCATCAACCAGGGAGTGTATACCCTTCATTGAAAAAGAAAACATCGGCCAGTGAGTGTATACCCTTGATTGGCATCGACTACGGGAGTGTATACCTTGTGTCGGGAAAAGAAAATCAACCACGGAGTGTATACCCTTGATTGGGAAAGGAAGCATCAACCAGGGAGTGTATACCCTTGATTGGAAAAGGAAGCATCAACCAGGGAGTGTATACCCTTGATTGGAAAAGAAAACATCAAATAGAGAGTGTATACCCTTGATTGGCATCGACTACGGGAGTGTATACCCTGCGTCGGGTAAAGAAAATCCACCAGGGAGTGTATACCCTTGATTGAGAAGGGAAACATCAACCAGGGAGTGTATACCCTTGATTGGAAAAGAAAACATCAACCAGGGAGTATATACCCTTGATTGGCATCGACTACGGGAGTGTATAACCTGCGTCGGGAAAAGAAAATCAACCAGGAAGTGTATACCCTTGATTGTGAAGGGAAGCATCAACCAGAGAGTGTATACCCTTGATTGGAAAAGAAAATATCAACCAGGGAGTGTATACCCTTGATTGGGAAAGAAAACATCAACCAGGGCGTGTATACCCTTGATTGGCATCGACTACGAGAGTGTATACCCTGCGTCGGGAAAAGAAAATCAACCAGGGAGTGTATACCCTTAATTGGAAAATAAGACATCAACCAGGAGTGTATACCCTTGATTGGAAAAGAAAATATCAACCAGGGAGTGTATACCCTTGATTGGAAAAGAAAATCAACTAGGGAGTGTATACCCTTGATTGGAAAATAAGACATCAACCAGGGAGTGTACACCCTTGAGTGGAAAAGAAAACATCAACCAGGGAGTGTATACCCTTGATGGAAATGAAAGCATCAACCAGGGAGTGTATACCCTTGATTGGAAAAGAAAATCAACCAGGGAGTGTATACCCTTGATTTGAAAAGAAAGCATCAACCAGGGAGTGTATACCCTTGATTGGAAATGAAAGCATCAACCAGGGAGTGTATACCCTTGATTCGGAAAGGAAGCATCAACCAGGGAGTGTATATCCTTGATTGGAAAAGAAAACATCATCCACGGAGTGTATACCCTTGATTGGAAAAGGAAACATCAACCAGGGAGTGTATACCCTTGATTGGCATCGACTACGAGAGTGTATACCCTGCATCGGGAAAAAGTGTAATTGGGGATTGGAGGCTCCGTACTACTTTGAGTCATTCTCAACTTCAATTCTTCATCTCTCCTTCTTCTTTCATTTTTTTTCTCTTTTTTATTTTTATGCATGCGGGAAAAGATTTCTTGGAGAAAACTTCCCTTTCTTTGGAGTCAATGTTGCAGAGCTCCTTCTAGCCCTTGCGCAAATTTCTTTTGGTTGCACCTGCTTGTTGCATGGTTGCTTTCGAGTTGCACTTGTTTCCTTCAAACAAATAACAATTCGTTAGTTTGAAACAGTGGTTGGTTTTGCGGCCTTGATTTTCAACTGCTTGACCTCAGTTCTTTTGATGAAGACCTCAAACACTTGCTTGTTTGCTGGGGATTGGGTTTCATCTCTAATCCTAGGGACCTTGTCTTTCTGGATGGCAATTGGTCACGTGGGATCCAGTATCCTGGCTTTGTTTTGCCTTTGTAGGCTTTTCACTTGCTTTTTCTTTCGGATTTCCAGAGTATCGAGGGGGGGGAGTTTTGGCTCCTCAAATTTTGCTGCGACGGTTAGTCGTGTGGAACTTAACCTTTCCAACTTTATTTCGCCTTCATTGGCTTTTCACTTCTGACTTTTCTTCCAATTGTAACTTTAAGTCATTTGGAATACTTCGGCTTTTCAAACCTAGAGAAGATGGTTAGCCATACGGGGCTCAACCTTTCAACTTCATTCGCCTTTATGGGCACATCAATTTGGTTTTCTCCTTTCAAGGTTTTGAGTTTGAATCATCGGCCATTGTGGCCAGTCGAGATCGACTCGATGCCCCTGACAAGGTTGGGTTCCTTTTGCATATTGACCTGCATCAAACGAGAGCCCTGTAAATCAGTCTTGCCATCTTTCTTTGCCTTAGTTTCGGGACAAAGTTAGGCCGAAAGGGATTCAAAAGAAAAATAAAGGACAGAATGGACAACGAATTTAAACAAGAGGTGTCCCTTTCGGGGAAAGGAAAGAAGGACTTATCTGGAGTGGATGCAGACTTTAGTGAACATGACATGCCCTTTGGACTAGATACTTGATCCGCGTAAACCGTCTGACTCTCAGAAATTCATCACAATTATTACCTCGAGATTGAGAAACCTTGCCCTGGACTACGTCCATGTCGGTGACCCATTATCCTTTTCGATCAGTGGCACCCTTTGCGGGTTTTCACCAACTAACCTCTCTCATTTCTCTTCTCACCATCTCCTTGTAGTGCTCTTTGCGAGTTTTCACTAACATGACTCTCTCATTTTTAATTTCTCTACTTACCGTCGCCTCACGGTGCCCATGTGGGTTTTCATCAATGAGACTCTCTCATTTTAATTTCTCTCATTTGCTTGTATTTGGATCCAAACAACTGTATCCTCCAAATTTGGACATCTTTGGCGATTGATCGGAAGGACTTGAGCAGGGTTTTTGGTGAAAAGAATTTATGTTGAATTACAACTTTGGAACCTTTAAGGCGACACATCGCCTAATTTTAACACTTTCCCCAGCTTAAACTCTTAGGGAAATGTGGATTTTTATTTTGGTGTGACTGAACCCCAGGGAGAGGCTGCCTACGTATCCTTTCAGAATCAAGTCGAACGTAGTTCAGGAAGTTTTTTTTTTTTTTTATGGTTTCAATAACACTTTCGGGTTCCAAAAAGGTTAATCAAAGAAGAGTAACCGGCTCAAAGGGTTTGCAAAAAGGGTTAATGGTGTTAGCGAGAATGAAAGCCTTCATCACCCCAACTGGAGAACATTTGAAAAGATATATGGAGGATCAAAGATAGTAGCTTTTGACGGTATCTGCATTGACAGTTGTTTCGGGGTCATTTCCTTCGATGTCCCCCAGGTATAACGCTCCTTTTGGTAGCAATTTCCTTATGATGTATGGACCTTTCCAGTTTGGGGCGAATTTTCCTTTCGCTTCTTTGTGGTGCGGGAGGATACATCTTAAAACGAGTTGCCCTACCTCGAAGTTCCTAGGTCGCACTTTCTTGTTGTAAGCGCGGGCCATTCTTTGCTGGTATAATTGTCCGTGGCACACTGCGGCCATTCTTTTCTCATCAATCAGAGTTAGTTGCTCCAATCGGGTCTTGACCCACTCATTGTCCTCAATTTCTGCTTCGACAATAATCGGAAGGGAATGAATTTCGACTTCAGCGGATATTACGGCTTCAGTGCCACAAACCAATAGGTAAGGAGTAGCTCCAACCAATGTGCGCATGGTCGTGCGATATCCCAACAATGCAAAAGGCAGTTTTTCATGCCATTGCGTGGATGTTTGAATCATTTTCCTGAGAATTTTCTTGATGTTTTTGTCTACTGCTTTAACGGTGCCATTGGCTTTGGGCCGGTAAGGGGTCAAGTTGCGGTGTGTTATTTAGAACTGTTCACATACCTCCCTCATCAAGTTATTGTTTAGATTCGCGGCATTGTCGGTAATGATAGTTTCTGGGATACCAAAATGACAGATGATATTAGCATGCACGAAATCCACCACCACTTTCTTAGTGACAGCTTTGAACGTGACGGCCTCGACCCATTTTGTGAAATAGTCGATAGCAACCAAAATGAATTTGTGCCCGTTTGAGGCTCTTGGCTCGATTGGCCCAATGATATCAATTCCGCAGGCAACAAATGGCCAGGGTGCCGACATAGGATGCAGTTCTGATGGTGGTGCATGGATTAGGTCACCATGTATTTGACACTTATGGCACTTCCGGACAAAAATGAAACAATCTTTCTCCATGGTCATCTAATAATATCTAGCCCGCAAGATTTTCTTTGCGAGGACGTACCCATTCATGTGGGGACCGCATACTCCTGAATGGACCTCGCCCATGATCGTTTCGACTTCTTTGGCATCTACACATCTTAACAGATTTAGATCGGGAGTCCTTTTATACAGTACTTCCCCACTTAGGAAGAAACTGTTGGCGAGCCTTCGGATGGTTCTCTTTTAGTCTCCGTTGGCCTACTCGGGATATTTTCTTGTCTTCAAAAATCTTTTAATATCATGATACCATGGTTGGACACCGGGTTCTACTTCGACCGTGTCGCAAAATAACCATGTCTTTCCTTGATTTGTATCTCCAACGGGTCTATGCGTACATTACCCGGATAGGGCAGTATTGCAGCTAGGGTGGCCAGCACATCAGCTAACTCATTATGGCACCGAGGAATACATATGAACTCGACGGCTTTAAATCGCTTACTAAGGTTCTCCACATGCTGTCTGTAGGGAAGGAGTTTAACATCCCGAGTTTCCCACTCTCCCTGAGCCTGCTTAATGATCAAGTCGGAGTCCCCCATGATCAACAACTCTTCTACATCCATGTCAATGGCCATGTTCATGCCTATTATACAAGATTCATATTCAGCAGTATTGTTTGTGCAGACGAAACGGAGGCGGGCCGTGGCTGGGTAGTGTTTTCCTGTGGGTGAAATTAAGATCGCCCCTATCCCAATACCTTTTGCGTTGGCTGCTCCGTCGAAGAAAATTTTCCAGGTGTCAGCGCCTTCCGAGATTATTTCGACGGAGTTGATTTCTTCATCCGGAAAATAAGTGCTCAAGGGTTGGTATTCATCATCAACCGGATTTTCAGCTAGATGATCGGCCAATGCTTGAGCTTTCATAGTTGTGCGAGTGACATAGACAATATCGAATTCCGTGAGCAAGATTTGCCATTTTTCTAATCTCCCGGTGGGCATTGGCTTTTGGAATATGTATTTCAAAGGATCCAGCCTCGTGATGAGGTAGGTGGTATAAGCCAATAAATAATGTCGGAGCTTCTGAGCAACCCAAGTTAGAGCGCATCAAGTCCTTTCTAACTGGGAATACTTGGCTTCGTAGCTTGTGAACTTCTTACTTAAGTAATAAATGGCCTGCTCTTTCTTCCCGGTTGCATCATGTTGCACGAGAACACACCCAAAGGAGTTTTCTAGCACCGTCAGGTATAGGAACAGAGGTCTCCCTGATTCTGGTGGGACTAACACTGGAGGATTTGACAGATATTCTTTGATCTTGTCAAAAGCGTCCTGGCACTCATCTGTCCATTTGATGGCCGCATCTTTTTTCAATAGCTTGAATATAGGCTCGCATATGGAGGTCAATTAAGCGATGAACCTGCTGATATAATTCAACCTACCCAACAGACTCATGACTTCCTTCTTAGTTCTTGGGGGTGGGAGATCCCGGATAGATTTTATCTTTGTTGGGTACAACTCAATGCCCCATCGACTGACTATAAATCCCAATAATTTTCCGGATGGAACTTCGAAAGCGCATTTCGCTGGGTTTAATTTCAAATCATATCTGCGCAGGCGTTCGAAGAATTCCCTCAAATGCTGCACATGGTCACTTTGGGTTCTGGACATAATGATCACATCATCCACGTACACCTCAATATCCTGGTGCATTATGTTGTGAAATATGGCGGTCATGGCCCTCATATAAGTTTCCCCAGCATTATTTAAACCAAATGGCATGACCTGGTAACAGTACGTTCACCAGGGCATAGTGAAGGCTGTCTTTTCTGCATCCTCTTCATCAATCAACACCTGGTAATATCCGGCATAGCAATCGACAAAAGACTGTACCTCGTGTTTGGCACAATTGTCAACTAGGATGTGCATGTTTGGCAGTGGAAAATTATCTTTGGGAATGGCTTTATTCAGACCCCGGTAGTCGACACATACTCGGACCTTTCCGTCCTTTTTAGGCATCGGAACCACATTGGCCAGCCAGGTGGTGTATTGGACCACTCGGATTACTCCAGCCTTTAGTTGTTTAGCGACCTCTTCTTTGATCTTGTCACTCATGTCTGTTTTAAATTTCCTCTGCTTTTGTTGGAAAGGTGGATGACCGGGGTAGGTTGGTAATTTGTGTACCACCAAGTCCATATTTAGTCCGGGCATGTCGTCGTAGGACCTAGCAAATACGTCTTTGAATTCAAATAGGAGTTGAATGAAGACGTCTCTAGTCTCTTCATCCGTGTGGACGCTTATCATGGTTTCTCGAATCTCTTCTTCATTGCCCAAGTTAATGGGTTCCGTTTCGTTTAAGTTTGGCTTAGGCTTATTCTCGAACTGTTTCAATTCTCGATTTATTTCCCTAAAAGCCTCTTCTTTGTCATATTCCAGTTCTTGATTCATTATTTTGAGGTTAGACGGCGTACTAACATCAGAGCATGAAGTCTGCAAGCATGCCATGTTTTTTAAAGCCGCATTATTAGGACTGAAAAATATGAAAATTAAAAAAAAATTAGAAAGAATAATAGACGATGAAATTTTGATTTCATTTCATTGAATTTGAACATAGGAGGGTTTACATCGGAATTTAAAGCAAGAATTTAAAAACACTCGAGTTACACCCTGAAATAAGTCATAGTGCAGAAAGGAGAAAGCTGAACTATCGGGACTCCCGCCTGACGGGGAATGGAGTAGCCTCCCAGTTTTGCAACTTGGCGTCAGGCCCCATATACTGTACTTCAGTAGTGCTGGAGCCTTCTCCTGGTTGGACCATATGGGCCTCATACAACATCTGCCTCTTTGCTTCGCATATTTTTTCTATTTCTTCGGCCGTGAAAGCCTCTTCTTCCTCCTCCACGTATTTTGGCTTGACAAATGACGCGGTGATGTGTGGGATCGGCTGAGACAATACCCACCCATTTTTCTTACGTTGGTCAGCCTATTGTTCATCGTCGGGGGTATTTTGAAACCCTGTGCCAAAAAGAATTTTATTGGTAGGCAAAGTGACGGGTTCTTTAATGCCTTGCAAGGACACCCCAAGCCCTTTTCCAGGTGTGTACCCATGTTTAATCATGTCGTTGGTGACCATAATTGACGCGTTTGATAGGAAGGTTTGAGGGCACGGGGTTCCTTCCTCATGCTGGTCCGCAACTACAATCTCGAAAGCCTGGTAGAATATTTGCTCGCTGCCCTCTCTTGCTTCCAGGCATGGGGCTAATGGGTCCCTGTAACCCCCATGGACCATGATTTCCTGGTCCTCATATTCGAACTTCACCATCTGGTGGAGAGTAGATGGCACTTCCCCTGCTGCATGGATCCAAGGCCTCCCCATGACATAATTGTAGGAAGTATCCATATCCATGATCTAGAATGTCTCTTCGAAATCTACCGGGCCGATTGTCAAGACCAGATCAATCTCCCCAATCGTATCTCTCTTGATATCATCGAATGCACGGACGCACACATTGTTGGGCCTGATTCTCTCAGTACCAATCTCCATTCTTTGTAGGGTCGATAGAGGGAAAATATCAACCCCAGATCCACCATCCATCATAACCCTTTTCACATAGTAACCCTCACATTTAACAGTTAGGTGGAGAGCTTTGTTGTGGGCAGCCCCTTCCGAGGGCAAGTCATTCTTGCTGAATGAGATCCGGTTGACTTCAAAAAATTGTTCTGCCATTCTTTCCATTTGCTCGACCGTGGTGTTGGCCGGAACGTATGCTTCGTTAAGGGTTTTGATCAGGATCTTCTGATGCTCGTTTGAATTTACCAGCAAGGATAGGAGTGACACCTGAGTGGGGGACTTTCTGAGCTCCTCGATTATGGCGTATTCAATGGTTTTCATATTCTTGAAGAATTCTTCTGCCTCCCCGACACTGATCGGCCTTTTAAGCGGAAAGCATTTCAGCTTGCTTTAGTTTAGTTCTTCCGGTAGAGGTATTTCTCTGATGAGTTTATATCACCTGTTTCCCCAATAATCTCTTTCCCTTTGTATGTCACCACCGTCCTGCGGTAATTCCAAGGGACGGCAGTAGTATTCTTCATGGGAGATTGCGACGCGCGGCTAATAACCATGGGCTCATTCAGCCTTGGTGAAATTATTTTCCCCCGCGCCACATACGTCCCTTTCGGCACGTACATTTTTGGGCCATTCATTATTGCCTTGTTGAATTGTAACCTTCTGGGAGGGCTCAACACACTTTGTTCCTTCCTGTGTGCCTTGGGGATGTAAAAGACAACGTCTTTAGAGGGTCCCCTATTTGTTTCAGTCTCAGCCTTTTCCGTGACCTGGGGGGATAGGGTTACTCTTCTTCATCTCCTTGACTGGTTTAGGTGCCGCCTTGGGTTTTCTTTCCACATCTGCAATGGCGATGATGGCCTTTAGAGCTGGATCGAAATCCTGGTCCTCGCAAATTATGCCGATGATGGGCCCATGATTGTGAGTGGGCAGTGGATTGTTCGTCACATTGGGAGCTTCTTCGTCCCTTAAAATCACTTTTTTTGTTCTATAAGGCTTTCCACGGCCCTTTTAAGGGTCCAACACTCCTCCGTTTCATGCCCTCCTGCTCCGGAATGGTAGGCACAATTGGTTCCCGGCTTGTAAGATGCTGATGCTGGGTTTTGCCTGGTCGGAGGTACGGGTTGTAGAAGCCCCATCTGGATTAATTTTGGGAAAAGGCTTGAATACGGCTCCCCGATAAGAGTGAAGTTGGGTTTCCTTGGTGGTTCACGGGGGTAGGTGTTGTACGGGTAGTTTTGGGGAGGGCGTGGATTATATGGAGCTGGGGAGGATGGTTGTTTCTCGGAGGTGGAGCTCTATTCTGATTGTATTGTTGTTGCAGCCTGGGATGTGGTTGAGTGTTCATTACCGCATAGGGAAGAGGGGGCGTAGCATAAGCTGCGTCTTGGTGAGGATAATGATGTTGGGAAGCTTTGGGAAATGGACGTAGGTATTGTCGAGGCTTCCTGACATCGGAAACCATCATGGACCCTTCTTCTTTCTTTTTTCGGTTGGCTGTACTCCCGGATCCTCTTTGGATGGCCTGGGAGGTTGCTCTTATGGAAGATTGGCTCAGGATACGACCAGTTTTTAGACCATTCTCCACCATTTATCCAATCTTTAGTGCTTCTGCAAATGGTTTGCCCATGGCGGACATCATATTTTGGAAGTAGTCAGCTTCCTGTGCTTGTAGAAAGATGCTGACAATTTCAACCTCATCCATCGGAGGTTTGACCCTGGAGGCCTGCTCGCGCCATTTGATGGCGTACTCTCTGAAACTCTCTGAGGGTTTATTTTTTAGATTGGATAGTGAGTTCCTATCGGGGGAGATGTCCACATTGTATTGTAATTGCCGGACAAAGTCCCATGCCAGGTCATCCCATATGTGCCAGCGGGATATATCCTGGTCCATGTACCATTCTGATGCAATTCCCGTCAAGCTTTCTCCAAAATATGCCATGAGAAGATCCTCTTTCCCACCTGCTCCCCGGAGCTGGTTACAGTACCTTTTCAGATGAGCTATGGGGTCCCCATGTCCGTCATATTTTTTGAACTTGGAGGTTTTAAACTCAAGAAGCAAGTGGACGTGGGGAACATGCACAAATCCGCATAGGAGACGCTTTTCTGCCTGCTCAGCCCCTGTGTATTCTTGAGGCTCTGTTCAATACTCTTCATTTTCCGAGTTATTTCTTCGTGCTCGACGCTTTTCTTATCTTATCCCAAAGTGACCTCAAGCTGAGGTTGTTGGGGATATGCATTGGGAGTAATATGAGTGGTATCCAGATGGACGGACGGTGTTTGGAATGTAAATACTGGCAGCTCGAAACTTGGTCCAGAGATAGTCGGCGGAGCCATGGCAAAGATTGGTTGTGCGGTGAAGATATTGGAAGACACATCGGAAAACAGGTCCTGGGGGCGAACCTCAGAAGGCCTTCCGGCACAATGAGCCGACATAGTTGGATATCCAAACGGCGTGTCTAGTAACTTATAGGGATGTTAGATGTCCTGCCTGCCCTGGGAATTATCTCTGGGAAACCCGGGATGGTACTGGGTGGTTCCCTACCATTACACAATGCGTCCCACATCTCCAGCATGCGGCAACGCATAGTCCTGTTCTCTTCAGCTGTTGTTGACTCAAACATTGGGATGGCTGGATTTAGGTCTTCCACAGAAGAGTTGACGATTGGCAAGTGACTTTCAGACGTCATTTATATGCTCCCTTTTGATCTAGTGAAGTAAGGATGGGAAGCCAGGTTACCGCATATCAAATGCACCTGAACAATTTAAACGCTTTTCTATATGTTTTTGCAACAGTTGTGTACTTCATCCCGGCTTTATTCCTCTGCTTTTCCCTTTTTGTCATTCTTACCCCTATTCTGTTATTGTTTCCGCTCTTTTATTCCTGGCTCGGTTTCCTTTCTTATGGTTATGATCGAATCCTATGTGGATTGTCTACGTATCACGGCGCCGCGTGAATCCGATCATCACGTAGTTCATGCGACGAAACGAAAGGACAGAAATGCATATTTTTCTAAAAGCTTCATTCGAACATTTTCATTCATTAAATAAAACACTTCTGATTAATGAAAACTTGTAGCCCACTTTTGGAATTTCAAATTTTGCAAAACAAACTCGACACATATTTTCTAAAAATATAAAAAACTATTGTGGACTCAAACATGACTACAACTAGAAAAATGAAATACAGACTCGAAAAACATCAAAAATACATCAGTGCTTCCGTTGCTCCAGGGTACGGTGGGGTATCATTCGGCCTTGCCACGGGCCTGCGTGTTATGTCTTGCCAGAGGCGGTAAAGGTTGTCCATTATCTTGTGGACGGAGATCATAACCGCTGAGAAGAAAGTGGTCCGAGTCAAATCTTCGCATTCCTGGCATCTGGCGACGATGTAGTCAGCTATCTCTTAGACCCTTCGCCTGATGATACCCTTTTCTTGAAGTAGGTGCCTGATTTGCTAGCATATCGCCTCTAAAGTCTGCGCGTCTTTTTGACTCTGCTCTTGCCATTGTTGTAAATCTCTTTCCAACTGAGCCATCATGGCATAGCACTGTTCATTTTCTGCCTTAAATCTTTTTGCCTGTTTGGCCATTTTGTTCTTGAGGACGGCCAACTTTTCCTTCAAGCCTATGACTTCCTGGTCATATTTCCTTTTTAGTCTCTGGACAAACTCTGTTCTTTCCTTTGCACTTCTTGTTAATCTTGCCCGAACTCCGGCTAGTTCTTCTTCAGCTTTGTCTAGATCATTTCCATAGTTGCGCACTTTATGCCTCAGGCTGTTGATAAACCTTTCATCAGTTCTACTTCTCACTGGGTTCTCAGCAGCTGTTTTTAATTCCTGTATCCGGGCCCGGAGAACTTCATTTTCTGGGCTAATCTATTTTTCTCCCCTTCAATTGTGGCAGTATGTAGAATGTTTTCAAATTTGATTTCCCTGACCTGGGCTTCAAACTTGCTTATGGTGGCTCGGTAGCTGTTTTCCTTTTCTAACCAAGCCCAATGCACTTGTGTCTGCTCGGTGAATTGTTGCATGTGGGGTCTCTTTGCGGGTCGTTCTTGCTCTTGATGCTCCCTGCCCTTTATGACATACCAAGAATTGTAGGCGGGCTCCATTTTCCCTTTAGATAAATCTCTCACCCGAGGTTTAGGTTCTAAAAACCTGCACTCATTCCAGATTTGACAGACCCTGCCTTCAAGAAATGTAGCTCTTGGGCATAACTCAATGGCTTGTTGGCTTAAGTCCTCATCATGGGGAACACCCTGTTGTCTCCCCAACTAGCGTAAGACCCGGTGTGGGGCATATGGATGAATGCTTCGCAGGCCCATTAACAAGAGATAGCAAACCTCTGCAGACATATTGATAACCTCGCTGACAGGGAGCCACCCGAACGCTCACTCGATTTGGTCGGCAGTCAGTGAACTCATGTATGAGTGCTAGGCTTCCGTGCTCGTAGGAAATTTGTGGCCTTTTACCCGAGTACCATGTTCCTCGATGCAATTCAAACCGGTTAAGTCGTAGTTCATGTAGCCTGGGCGGTGACAGAGGTGCTCGATTAGCCAGATTTGTAGAAGAAGGTTGCACCCCTCAAAGAACTTTCCCCCAGATTGGTAAACTGTCAGAGCACGGTAAATCTCGGCTAAGACCATCGGTATAAGTGTGCCATTGGATTTTTTCATCATGAAATCTGCCATTCCCACAAGCCCGATGTCTATGCATCCGTTACTTCTTGGGCAAATCAAGGTGCCCAAGAATGCTACCACAAAAGCTATACCTCGGCGAGCTTCCCATTTAGCCTGATCTTTGTGAGTTAGACCAGTGTTGTTAGCCTCATAACCATGGGGATCTCCATAACATCTGTAAAGAAAATTGAAAGTGCAGAAACGTTCGGATAGGTGTGGGTCTTGGACGTCCCGACTAATGTTCAACAAATCCAAAAACTTATGTTGAGTCACCGCCCTGGGTGCCACTAGGTACCGACTTCTAAGATTGTCATTGAGACCAGCATACCCTGCTAGTTCCTCTAGCGTGGGTGTCAATTCAAAGTCTGAAAAGTGTAACACTTTGTGGGCGGGATCCCAAAACGGTACTAGAGCCTCGACGATGTCCAACCTCGGCTTGATTTTTAGAAGACCAGTAAGTCCCCTCAAAGCTATCATAACAGACTTTCTACTAGCTTCCCCCAAGTCGCTCCACCACATATGAAGTCCTATAGGGATTTCCTCGACTGCCCTGAAGGGAATGTTTTCAACTGTATTCATCCTGTACATTTTCTTTTTGATTAAAACAACAAAAATTTTGAAGAGTGTTATTCTTGCAAAGGGTTTTTTAATAAAGAATTATGGACCATCTTTGCGAATACGGCCCTTCAATACTTCGGGTAGGAATTTTTTTTAAGGTTGTGTTTGCGAATTGGGTCGAAATTTAAAGACAAACCACAGGCGACCACTTTTGCAAAAACGGTCTTCCGGTGCCCCATTTAGGTAATCAGGCTACAATGGCGTCACCTAATTTTATTTAGGGCTATATCCTTTGATTTTAGAAAATGAGGGTTTCCTACGTATCCCACACCCGTGAGAATCAAACAATGCGTAGTTCGAAAAAATCCTGACTGATTAAAATATACACCCACTCATTTTGTTTCGGAATCTTATTTTCAGAAATTTTGACAGAGTTTCGGGATAAATGGGGATTTTTCAAAACAGGGTGAATTTTATATCCTACCTCACTCTTGGTTTTTCTGTTCATTTTTTATTTTATTTTAGTCGGTCAATACAAAAGCTGAAACAAATAAATGCATACGTAGCAGGTAAGATGCATCAGGGAGTCTTTCATTTCGGGTACACCTGTCCTAGACGGACCCAACCCCTGTATTGAGTCCCCTAAGTCAAATTCACATGATGCAGATAATCGTTCCTACTAGGGATCCGGCATGAGGCTATGTTATACTAAGTTTAAATATTGGGGTTTTGTTCTAGACCAGGCTTACCCGAGCGGACAGCTCGAGCCGAGGTCGGGGCAGCGTACCGGGAATACAGAAGCTTCACTGTCTTTGCAACTTGTCCGTACCTCGTTCTAAAATTTGGATATGACTCTAACAGAAAAAGAATTCACACGAAGTTCACACTTCCTAGATGATTTAGAAGACTCATAGAGAAGAGGGTTTCGGCACAATTTATGTACAGTTCAGATAATATCAAAGCGGTAAAAAGCGACATTTAGCACGTTGGGTTTAAACATGTAAAAATTAGATAATAAAGCCAAATAAAAAAATTTATTCTAAGCTCGAATTCTTGAACCCTGAACTAGAGATTCTGGGTTCTTGCATCCCCAGCAGAGTCGCTAGAGCTATCACACCTCCCTTTTCACCGGGTGAGGGCAATAAGGGAGTTTTTCCAATTAAAGTGATATTATTCGGTTTTGGGACTTATTATTATTTCAGAGTCGCCACCCGGATTTTTGACGATGCTCCGGGACACCGTTTTGTTTTAAAATCCCAAACCGAGGAAATTTTGACTTTGTTTTGATTTGTCCGCGACCAGGAATCCGAGTAAGGAATTCTGTTAACCCGGGAGAAGGTGTTAGGAACTCCTGAATTCCGTGGTTCTAGCACGGTCGCTTAACTATTAATATTTGGCCTAATTATCTAATTATTTACATATTTTAAACCTATTGTGCTTTTTAGCCTTTATCACTTTTAGCCTCTTTTAGTATTTATGGATTTATCTTGAAACAAGTCATGATAGCATGCACTTGTTTCTTTTTGGACATGTTGCAATTACGCCACATGAAATGCACCCGTAATTACAACATGTGATTTTTATTAGTTTAAAGTTGGAGACGGGGACATGAGTTGTCGCACCCGCGTGTAGATTACGTACCCAAGACTATGGTCATGACGGTTTTATAGTGCCTTTTTGAGGTGGTGTTCGATTATTTTCTATGTTTTCTATTTGAAGGAACATTTTAATTTTAAAATCAATTAAGACGTTTTATGGATTTATCTTGGACAAGTTACGATAACGTACACTTGTTGTTTTTGAACACATGGTAATCACGTCACATGAAATGCACCAGTGGTTGCTGTATGCGTTTTATTAATGTTCGGAGTTAAGGATCGGGGGCATGAGTTGCCACTCCCGAGTGTAGATTATTGTGATTTTGGAATAATAATGGATTCTTTTCTAAATTTCAACCTAAAGATGTATTTTTCAACCTAAAGGATATGTGGAAGATCGTTTGAGCCTAAATTCACTTAGTCTAAAGGATAAGATGTTTGGGCTATGGCTATTTTTAGTCCAAAACTATTTCAACTCTTTTGGGCCAATCCTAATTTGGCTATTGAAGAGTAAAGATAAACAATGCAGCTAAAAACATATACTACACTTAGTGACCTTTATCACTTGATGTGCAGGCTTTAGTGGGTTAGTTCGTGAGATTGGATCTATTAGATCCCCTGCGGGTATTGGCTTGTGTAGCCTCCAGGTCTTCTCTCTATGATCATATTATAACACGCCAGTATGATGATCCACACTTGCTCATTCTTCAGGACAGGGTCCGTCGAGGTGATGCCAGGGATGTGGTTATTTGTGATGATGGGGTCATGAAGATGCAGGACCGGATTAGAGTTCCCAACGTGGATGGGCTCCGAGAGTTGATTCTAGCAGAGGCCCATAGTTCGAGGTATTCCATCCATCTGGGTGTCGCGAAGATGTATCAGGATCTAAGGTAGCATTATTAGTGGAGGCGGATGAAGAGGGATATTGTTGAGTTCGTGGCTCGGTATCTCAACTGTCGGAAGGTTAAGTATGAGCACCATAGGCCAAGTGGATTACTTCAGAGGTTAGATATTCCGGAGTGGAAGTGGGAGCGGATCACCATGTACTTTGTAGTTGGACTCCCACGAAATTCGAGGAGGTTTGATGCTATATAGGTTATTGTGGATCGGCTGACCAAGTCCGTGCACTTCATTCCTGTTGGTACTACTTATTCTTCAGAGCGTTTAGTTGAGACTTATATCAGGGAGATTGTCCGATTGCATAGGGATCCAGTTTCTATCTTTTCCGACAGAGGTACTCAGTTCATATCTCAGTTTTGGAGGGTCGTGCTGAGGGAGTTAGGTACTCAGGTTGAGTTGAGCACAACCTTTCATCCTCAGACCGATGGGCAGTTGGAGCGTACTATTCAGATTCTGGAGGACATGTTATGTGTGTGTGTGTCATTGACTTTGGGGGTTCATGGGACCAGTTTCTGCCGCTCGGGGAGTTTGCATATAATAATAGTTATCAGTTAAGTATCTAGATGGCTCTGTATGAGGCTTTATATGGTAGGAGGTGTAGATCTCTGGTTGGTTGTTTTGAGCTGGGTGGGGCTAGGCTATTGGGCACACACTTGGTTCAGGATGCTTTGGGTAAGGTGAAGTTGATTCAAAAGCGGCTTCGCACGGCGTAGTCTAGGTAGAAGAGTTATGCAGACCGGAAGGTCCGGGATGTGTCTTTCATGGAGGGAGAGAAGGTGCTGCTGAAGGTGTCACCCATGAAGGGTGTTATGAGGTTCGGGGAGAGGGGGAAGCCGAGTCCCCGGTTCATTGGGCCATTTGAGGTGCTGCAGAGGATTGGAGAGGTGGCTTACACACTTGCCTTTCCACCCAGCTTATCGAGTATTCATCTGGTATTCCATGTTTCGATGCTCCGGAAGTATGTTGGTGACTCGTCTCATGTTTTGGAGTTTAGCATGGTTCAGCTCGAGGGTGATATGACATATGAGGTAGAGCCAGTCGCTATTTTAGGTCATCGGGTCACAAAGTTGAGGTCTAAGGATATAGCTTCAGTGAAGGTTCAGTGGAGAGGACAGCCGGTGGAGGATTCCACATGGGAGACCGAGCGGGAGATGCAAAGCAGATATCCTCACTTATTTGAGACTCTAGGTATGTTTCTAGACTCATTCGAGGATGAATGTTTGTTTAAGAGGGGGAGGATGTAATGACCCGGTCGGTCGTTCTGAGAATTTTAGCCCTGTTTTCCCTATTTATGCTTTATCATAGGTTTCTTAGCCCATTTATATTGTGTTGGGTCGGTTGGTTCGGATTCGGAGTGGTTGTGGTGAGAACTGAGACACTTTAGTCTCTTAAATTAGCTTAATAGTTGGAAAAGTCAACTGGGAGTTGACTTATTGGTAAACGACCCCAGAATGTAGATTTTATGGCTCGGATAGCTTCATTAGGTGATTTGGGACTTAAGAGTGTGTTCGGAATGTGGTTTTGATGTCCGGTGTAGAATTAGGCTTGAATTGGTTATCATCGTCGGAATGGAACTCTGGAAGTTGGAACAGGTTTGTAGTGTCATTTTGGATGTGTGTGCAAAATTCCAGGTCAATCGGACGTGTTTTGGATGGTTTCGGAATCTTTGGCGAAATTTAGAAATCTCAAAGTTCATAGGCTTGAATCGATGTGATTTTGGTATTTAACGTTGTTTTGGGTGTTTCGAAGGCTCGACTAAGTTTGAATGAGGTTATGGGACGTGTTGGTATGTTTGGTTGAGGTCCCGAGGGCCTCGGGTGTGTTTCGGGAGGTTAACGGATCAAGTTTTGATGTTGGAAATTGCAGATTTTGCTGGTGTTCAGTTCTGGTTTTTCTTCTATGCGATCGCATAGGCTTGTCTGATGCAACATGTTTTTTTTGGTTCTATGCGACCACATTTGGGGAGGCTGCAATCACGTGGGCTAGGTGCCATGTGCTATGCGATCGCGTGTGAGGATTATGCATGCGCATAGGGAGTGAGGCGCGTGTGGGGGCTGGGTGTTGGTTCTGTGCGAACGGGTGGGTTATGGTGCGATCGCATAGAGACGGCTTTGGTATGTGCTTCGTGAACGCGGGTTTTGGAACACGAACGCACTGAGGAACGATAGGGGCCTGGGTAGTACACTTTAAAAGGCCATATCCGCGATTTTTAGTCCACTTTTCACCATTTCTTGGACGGAATTGAAGCTTTTAAGAGAAATTAAAGAGGGAATCAAAGGGGAAACACTTGGAGGTAAGATTTTTGACTTCATAACTCGATTCCATGTTGTTTTCTAAGTAATTAAACCTGAAATTAGTTGGATTTAAACCCAAAATTGGGGAAGTTAGGGCATGAGAAATTGGGACTTTAATTGAGTAATTGAAAGGGCTATTGTAGTCGGATTTCGATGCATTTTATATGTATAGACTCGGGAAAGGATGAGGATTATTGTGATGCAATTTTTATGGAATTCTGAGACGTGGGCCCAGGGGTCGGGTTTGGCCAATTTCAGAATTGTGCCTAATTTTGATAATTTTTGAATAGGTCTCTTATCCCTAGCATATTTTGATGATAGTAATATGATTTTGATAGACTCGGAGCATTCGAGAGCCGATTCGAGAGGCAAGAGCATCACGGATTAGTATTTGGGCCGGTTTGAGGTAAGTAATGACTGTAAATCTTGTCCTAAGGGTATGAATTCCTGGACTTCGTATTTTCTAACTGTGTTTGGAATAGCGCACAGGCTGGATGGCGAGTGTGTGGCGTGCACTAATTGGGGATTTGGACTTGGTCCTTCCCGTGGAAATTATTGAGTTGCGTATTTACTTTTAAATCATATGTTAAATCGTGTTTTCGGGCTATTGTTATATTTGGGTTGTAAGCCATGTTTGGGGCCTTATGCCGACCTGTTTAGACCCTTTGGGGGCTTTTACTGCTTTTCCTCACTGTGTTGACTTATGATTTACACTCAGTCGTATTATGTTTAACTGATTTCAAAACTCAGACTTATTTACACTATTTGAGATATAAAATGATGTTTTTGGGTCGAGTACCCCGTTTTACTGATAGCCCGAGGGGCTTTTTGAGAGTTTCTGACTGAGTGAGGTCGAGGGCCTGATTGTGAGGATATGATATGCCACGAGGTGGCTTGATATTAGCGCTTGGGCTGAAGGAGCCCCTCCGAACTCTGTATACACCCCCAGTGAGCGCAGGTACCTACTGCGTGCGAGTGTCGAGTGACGAGTGACGAGTGACTGTGAGGCATGAGTGACAGTGGATGCCCGAGGGGCTGATATTGAGTGATTATGAGGCATGCTGAGTGACTGATTCTGAGTGATGATTTTCCCGAGGGGCGATTTATGATACATGTTTTGGCCCGAGTGGCTATTTATGATTTATTTTATTTTTCACTAAACTCTTGGGCATTTTCTGAAATTATTGGAAATCATATTTTTCAAAGGATTTTTACTGAAGTTGGCTTTTAAAGCATGTTGATTTAATGTATACACTGTTGGAAGAAAGATTATGCTTATTATGAATTGATGATTTAATCCTATGTGTTTCTTACTGCTTAGACTTGATTTATTTTCATTACTACTGAGTTGGCGTACTCACATTACTCCCTGCACCCCTGTGTGCAGATTCAGGTGCTGGTACTGAGCGCTAGTTTTCTTCCCTCTTGGGGAGCCGGAGTTGGGACTTCGAGGTAGCTGTTCAGCGTCCACAACATCTCTTTTCCCATTTCTTGTTTTGTATTTAGTTCCTTGTTCCGAGTCTTGATGTATTATGATAGTAGGGTTATTTTGTACTACTCGTAGATGCTAATGATGGTTGGCTCCAGGTTTTGGGGAAGTGTATAAACTGTTTTATTCATTTTGTTGCTTTAAACTACTTAAGCGATAGAATTTTGTGAAATATCGGGACAATTTTGGAAATTATGAAAATATTATGTCAGTATGTGATTATTGGCTAGCCTAGTTCCACGATAGGCGCCATCACGGTCGGCTTAGGATTTGGGGCCATGACACTATTGTGCTAATTGACTTATACAGATTGTGGTGATGTAAGATCACCCATGGTTAGGTGTATGAAGAGTTTCTACAGTGGTTAGATGACTTTAGAATGACTCTTGGAACATTTGAAGACGAACGTATCTTTTAAGTGGGGGAAAATGTAACGACTCGGTCAGTCATTATCAGCTCTAGCATTTCTTTATGTGATTTGAGACTTCGAGTGGCGTCATATGGTGTATTATGACTTACATGCATGGTTGATTTTGATTATCGAGTAGTTCGGGATTGATTTTATAGAGTGATTCTCAATTTGGAAGCTTTAAGCTATAAGAGTTTACCAAGGTTTAATTTTTGAGTAAACGACTCCGGAATTGGGATTTAATGGTTTAATAGGTTGTATGATAATTTTAGACTTGGGCATATATCCAGATTTGAATTTGGCCGTCCCTAGAATGTTTTGGCTCTATTTGTCAAAATTTGGAAATTTGAAGAATTGGAGACTTCAAAGGTTTCATCGGGAGTTGACTTCCGCATTCTATGGTTCCTATTTCGATTTGAGACCTTGCACATGTTTATTGATTTGATTTGAGCTTGTGTACTAAGTATGACTGTGATCCGATATATTTGAGTGTGATTCATACGTGTTCGGCGGAAGTTTGAAAAATTCAAAGTTAAGAGAAGGATTTTGATCTTAGATTCTTGGTTTTGATGTTATTTGTGGTGTTTTGAGCATTTTGATAAGTTGGAATAAGGTTTTCAAACTTTCAGGTATGGATGGATAGGGGCCCAAGGGGGCTCGAGTGTGTTTCAGATTCACCTCTACCAAATGTTTTGTGATTAATCTTACCACTGACAAGATTGTTTTGAAGGGAAAAAGAGTGAACAATATATATATTGTAGATGTGTCCACACATTCAGAAAATGAACGCACTTGCTTAAGTGTGTTGGACAATGATCCCCTCATTTGGCACAAGACACTTGGACATGCAAGTCTGAGTCAACTCAACAAATTAGTATCCAAGGACTTGGTGATAGGACTACCTAACATCAAGTTTAATAAAGACAAAGTTTGTGAGGCTTGTGCAAGGGGGAAGCAGGTAAGATCCTCTTTTAAATGCAAGAAAGTGGTAAGCACCACCAGAACGGTAGAATTGGTCCATATGGATCTCTGTGGTCCAATGAGAACATTAAGCAGAGGTGGTAAAAGATATGTGATGGTGCTTGTTGATGATTGCTCTAGGTTTATTTCGACATTATTTTTAACATCTAAAGATGAAGCATTTGACATGTTCACTTCTTTTGTTAGAAAAACTCAGAAACAACTAGGTAATCAACTTGCATCAATTAGGTCTGATCATGGCACTGAATTTGAAAATGCTAAATTTGCTGAATTTTGTAATGAGCATGGCATAGATCATAATTTTTCTGCTCCTAGGACTCCACAGCAAAATGGAGTAGTTGAAAGAAAGAATATGACACTTGAAGATATGGCTAGGACTATGCTTCTTTCTAGTAAACTGCCCCATAGCTTCTAGGCAAAAGCTGTAAATACTGCATGCTACTTCATAAATAGGTGCATGACTAGACCTCTTGTAGAGAATACTCACTATGAGTTACTTGAAGGGAGAAAACCAAATATATCATATCTTAGGGAATTTGAATGCAAGTGCTTCATGCACAACAATGGTAAAGACTCCCTAGGAAAGTTTGACCCCAGAAGTGATGAGGGAGTATTCTTGGGATATTCTTCACATAGTAAAGCTTATAAGGTCTATAACAAAAGAACTATGTGTTGAATAAAGTGTTCATGTGGTTTTTGATAAAACTAACAATCTTTCGGAGAAACATGAACATGATGATGAAGCAATTGGGCTGGTAAGAAACTTAAATGAAACCACAGCCCAGACTGAAGCTACAGTGGAAGAAGTAACATGTGATGGAACAGGTTCATCCACCCAGAGAAACATGACAGGGGGAATAGAACAAAGAGGAAATGATCCCCAAACCTCAATGGAACCTGTCCATGAACATGTTCCACAGTAACAAAACACTGAAGGAATGTCAAGGAGAAACCAGTTGGTTGTGAAGTCTTACAAGTATCAAAGTTCTCATCCCATTGAGAATATAATTACTGATCCAACCTCTAGCATCAAAACCAGATCTTCATTAAAGAACCTTTTGTGCTTTTGATGCTTTCTTATCTCTTATTGAACCTAAAAATGTTGTTGAGGCTTTACAGGATGCAGACTGGGTAAATTCAATGTAAGATGAACTCAACCAATTTGAAAGAAGTCAAGTTCGGCATCTAGTACCAAGACCCCTGGGCAGATCGGTAATTGGCAAAAAAAGGGTCTTCAAAAACAAACTTGTTGAGGATGGAATAGTTACAAGGAACAAAGCAGGATTGGTGGTTCAAGGATATAGTCTAGAGGAGGGCATAGACTATGATGAAACCTTTGCTCCAGTTGCAAGGTTAGAAGAAATAAGACTCCTCATAGCCTTTGCTGCTTACATGGAATTCACCCTTCACCAGATGGATGTCAAGAGTGCATTCCTCAATGGCTACCTAAAGGAAGAAGTGTTTGTTAAGGAACCTCCAGGGTTTGAAAGCAAGGAGAATCTTGGTCATGTGTAAAAACTTGACAAAGCACTTTATGGGCTCAAGCAGGCTCCAAGAGCATGGTATGAAAGATTATCAAAGTTTTTGCTTGAGCATGACTACAAGAGAGGTAAAATTGACAATACTTTGTTCTTGAAAGAAAAAGGTAATATCTCTTAGTAGTTCAGATATATGTTGATGATATAATCTTTGGAGAAACTAGTGATAAGCTAAGTAAAGAATTTGCTAAACTAATGGGGGTGAATTTGAAATGAGAATAATGGGTGAGCTTAACTTCTTTTTAGGCTTAAAAATTAAATAAAATTCAAATGGAACTATGATCCATCAGCTGGAGTATGTAAAAGAGGTGCTTAAAAGGTTTAAAATGGAAAATTCCAAAGAAATTGACACTCCTATTGCAACAGCTACAAAGTTGGATATAGATGAACCTGGTTCATCTGTCGATCAGAAGTTATATAGGGGAATGATTGGCTCATTGTTGTATCTCACTTCTAGTAGACCTGACATTGTTTTTAGTGTAGACCTGTGTGCAAGATTTCAGGCAAATCTAAAGGAGTCCCACTTGAATGTTGTCAAGAGAATTTTGAGATATCTAAAAGGCACCACTGATCTTTGTCTTTGGTATCCAAAAGGAAGTAATTTCAATTTAGTAGGATATGTTGATGTTGATTATGCAGGATTTCTTGTAGATAGAAAGAGCACCTCAGGTATAGCACACTTTCTTGGCTCATATCTTTTCTCTTGGTCCACCAAAAAAACAAAATTAAGTGGCCTTATCTACTGCTGAGGTTGAGTATGTCGTTGTTGCTTCATGTTGTGCTCAATTGTTGTGGATCAAACAACAATTAATGGACTTTGGAATTGATGTTAGTTGTATCCCTATTTTTGTGATAACACTAGTGCAATTAGTATGACCAAGAACCTGGTTCATCATAAGGGAAATAAGCACATAGATGTTAGGCATCACTTTTTGAGGGATAACTATGAAAAGGGGTTGATCACTGTGGAATTTTGTACTACTGACAAGCAAATAACTGACATCTTCACAAAAGCCCTGAGTAGAGATCACTTTGAAAGGAACATGTTAGAATTAGGGATGATTAAGATCACCTAAAAGGACCAGTTCATAATTCACAACGGAAAAAAAAGAATATGAAAAAAAAATTAAAAAAAATTGAAAACAAATTGGTTAGAAAATATGGAAATTCTGTATATAACTAGATTAATTTTTGCTCAATCTCATACTTTCAATAGTATACTCTTGTGCCATGTGTTAAAATGAATCACTAATCTCTAATGATATTTTCTCTATTTTTGCAAATTTAGAATTACACAAGAGAATTCTCAATAAAGAACCTGGTTCATCAAGATAACACGATATGTTTTCTACACTCTGCATAATTTTAAATAATGATATTTGGATCATGAGCAGAGTCCCACTAAATTCAAAAATTCTTTTGAACTTATCCGTTACAAGTGAACCAGTTCTGTTCAAAGACTCCTAACCGAATTAAACCACCTAGATTCTAGGAAAGACTCCACCGTCTTTTCAAAACTGAAATTCAGTTTAATTAGACTTCTAAAAGTTTGAAAAGCCTGTCGTTACCCATTAATTACCCCTCTTTATATTTATCATCATTATCTCTTTCTTCACTCCATAATTTTCAAGCCGTCAAATACTCTCCATCTTCTCTCATCTTCCAAACTCAATTTATTTCTCCTTTCTTCGTGAACCAAAAAAAGAAATGTCTAACCCTTCTAAGAAACCTTCTTCATTACCTAAGGAAGTTACACCCATACCATTCACCACACCTCAGCTTAATAAATGAAGAGTTAAGACGTTTGCTCGCAAGACAGTGGCTGAGAGTGAATTATCCAAGAAATTAGACGCTCAATTGAAAGCTAGTCAAGCCCAGGAACCCCAGAACTCTGAACAATACTTCGAGTCTATTACGTAAGGGGGAGGAATTGGGTCTTCTGATATAGAACAGGTAACCTCTGGCCCAAATGTTGCTACTGTAGTCATTACTGAGATTGCTGAGAATCTGGAAAATAGGTTTATTCTGGTTAGATCTATGGTTGATGTAGAAACTTCTGAGTCCAGAAGGACTGGTGGTAAAAATAAAAAGAAAAAAGAAAAAGAGAGTGAGGGTGCTCGTAGTGAAGAAAGGGGAATGGTTAAAAGAGTGGTTGATTCTTCACCCACTCCTGATACAGGTGTAATGACTGTCTGTGGAGCAGAATCAGGAGAAATAGAGGAAAAAGTGAAGAAAACAAGGGGAAATGGGTCTGGCGAAGCCACTGAAGGGCTGGTTAAACTTGGGCAAAAGGTAGATGAACCTGGTTCATCTGTAGAAGAAACCTTCGCAGACCTATTGAAGAAAGTGATTGAGAGCTACAACCCAAAGAAGAAAAGTACTTCCAAGGCTAAGACCCCTGGCACTGCTAGGGCTAACAAGAAAAGGAAGGTTGCCACTTCTGATACTATTAAAATTCCACCCACAAGAGGAAGAGCCACAAGAAGCCAGCTAAAGCAAATTGAGGTAGATTTGCAAAAAGCCTTAGAAGAAAGCAAAAGAAAAGCGGTTGCAAAAGGGAAGAAGAAGATGGATGAGCCTGTTGAGGCTGTTGACATTGATGAGATGGACTTGGTCCATCAAGATGAAGATGTGATTAAAGAAGTGGAGGTTCAGAATCCTAAAACCAAGAAAGCCAAGACTTCCACTAAGGAGTCTACTTTTGAGTCAAAATCTGCTGAACCATCCACCTTGGAAAAAGGGACCAGGCCTGGTGTGAAAACTAAACAAGTAAAAATTATTGAGGAAGAGGAATGGAGTGGAGAGGAGGAAGATGAATCAAACACTGAACAGGACAAGATGGCCAAGTTTGGCAAGAAATATTCTGAAGGGTAGACTCCTCAGGGATTTGGAGGAGGAAGGAATGGTGCTGCTTTTGGAGAAATTTGAAGTGCAAGGCTGGAAGAACATGGTCCTTCAGATGGATGGTAGGTTGGCCAGGAGTGAGATTCTCAAGTTGATGGAAAATGTTTTAGTGAAGGATGGAAGGGTTACCAGCTTGGTAAAATGGGTACAAATCTCTTTCGATGAAAGTGAGTTGGGAGAAATTATGGGTGTACCTACTAAGGGGTACAATGAATACACCAAGCTCAAGTGGCCAAGCCTAGAAAACCTTCCAACTGACCTTGACATTACCAGAAAATTCAGTGATAATGAGGACGAGAGTGAGCCCAAGGTTGTGTACAAGAGTGGGATGAAGCCAACCCATAAGGTGCTATTCGAATTTATCAACAAATGTATTTTTCCTAGGAAGGAAAGGAGGCACATTGCAAACTTCATGGACATGGTCCTGATGGAGTGGTTGGATAGTGGGAGGCAGATTGATTGGCCTAGATTTATAATCCAGCTCCTTGACAGGGTTATAAATGGCTCCAAGGCTCATGAAATTTCCTATGGCTTCATTCTCATAGTTGTGCTTGCACATTTCAAGGTGCCTCTGAAGAAGTGGGAGGTGGCTATAAGAAAATATCATTTTGGGGCAAATACTCTGATTGCTTGTGACTATGAAGTTCATGCCACTCCTAATGAACCTGGTTCATCCAAAAAGGTACCATTGAATAGCAAGGTCAGAGCTTTGGTGTAAGAAAGTGGGGCTACGGATGTAGAGATTGAGAGGCTGAAGAAGAGGTTGACTGAGGTGGAGACTGAGAGAGATGCTCTTAGAACTGAGCTAGCAAGAGAAAAGCAGAAGAATGATGGCATTCTTCAAGATATGTTGAAACTCCTCCAATCCAAAACCCAAGCACCTAGTTCTTCCCAGATTTAAGCTCATATCCTAGTGAATTCAGTGACCCGGTTTGGGATTTTTTTGTTGGCTCATGTTTTCAGTATTTTTATTTCTTTTTATGCTTTGTGGAAGAATCGTATCAATCATCAATGAATTCACTATTTTTGCTCTAATTGTTTGTGTATATTTCTTTGATGGTTGAAATTCTTAGCTTGATCTATGATGATGAATCCATGATTGCATTTGAAGTAGCCCAGCGGCCATGAGTAAGTTTTAAAATCTTGGTATCTCACATTTTTTATGCAACTTTTCGATGATTCCAAAAGGGGGAAAAAGTTTGTTATTTACACTTTGAACAGTAATGTTTATAACCTAATGAACATGGTCCTTCATGATAAGTGATAAAAAGGAGAAATGTTTCTAACATTGTGTTGATGTCGAGCTAAGTTGAAACAAGGCCTAATCTTATGAAAAGCACAGAGTTTGTCATCGTCAAAAAGGGGGAATTCGTTGGCCCAAGTGAAGGTTAATTTTGAAGATTGACAAAGGAACCTCAGGCATGAACCAGGTCCATCCTTTTCCCAAGTGAAGGTTAGTTTTGAAGATTGACAAAGGAAGCTCAGGCATGAACCAGGTCCATCCCTTATATGCATAGACACGGGAAGATTCGAGCATATGTGATGCACGTGAAGGATATAAGTTTAACTTGGTATAATTGATATCTTCTGATCAAAAAGGTTGCATAATTGATAAGGATAAGGACTATTTAAACAAAGAGAACACTATCCAAGATAAGGAAGGAGTTAGAAGTTGAGATCAACTAGAACTCTTCCACCAAGGAAGAGTAGCATTAGAACTCTAGTTATTTCTTCATCTATTAACTCTATATATTGCAGGATGTTCTCACTTTACAGGTAATGCACAAATTGCAGAAGTTAAACTTGAATTGAGAGAAAAATAGTAAGGGATATTGCAAGAAATTCGTGTGTGATTCAAGTGTGCGAACCTGAAGCTGCATGAATCAGATAGAAGAACTAGTTCCAAGTGTTTGTCTTTTATTATAGTTCAATTGTAGTAGGGGTTTTCAAATTGTACCTTTCATCTTTATCTAGAGGAAATTGTAATAGGTACTCAGAGTATTCAAGTTAGAGTTAACTTGAAGTTGTCGCAACAGTTAGAGGTTGTTTGCTACAAGGGATTAGAGTTAGTCCTAAGTTTACAAAAGTATTTTTGTAAATACAGTTTTTGGCTAAGTGATCTAGTGTGGAGTAAGGGAAAACCTACTGGGAAGTAGGCCGTGGTTTTTTCACCTTTTGAGATAGGTGTTAATACTTGTGTTCTTTACTTTACGCATTTACTATTTCAGCAATAGTAGGTTAAAGAACATTTACAAGAACCACATCCTTCCATAATCAGTTTAGGCAAAAAATTGGACACCACACAAATTACTCCCCCCCTCCCCATGTGTTATTGAAGTTAAAAAATCACCTCCATCTCCCCAAGACACAAAATAGCAACAAGCGTACGGAAAACAACAAATAGGGAAACAGGGTACAAATCGGGTTGTAACATATGAGGCCCTAAACTTTGACATATTATTGAAGATTTGTTCCTATTGATCATTTATACTAATCAAAATTTGTATTTATTAGACACTTCTTCTACAATTAGCAAAAACTCTCCAATGAAGTGGCGAAATAACAAATTAACTAATGAAATTTGGCATTTGGTTCCAAAATAGTGATTAACTTCTTTTTATTTTGATGTTTTAGATTTAACTTGCTTCTAGTTTTAGATCTGATGGTTTTTATTTTTCATCCAATATTTTCTCGAAGAGGAGAGGAAGGGGGAGAGAGAGAAAATGGTGATAGCGGCGAATCTCCATTTTTCCAGCTAACAAGGTAGTGATAGTTGTCAAATCCAATGAAATAAGGAGGAGATGGTGGTGGTAGCTTTCAAATCTAACAAAGATGAAGAAAGTATTGGAGCATTGGTGGCATCAGCGATGGTGATGGTAGAAGGTGGTGATAGTGGTTCAAAACATGAGGAGAAGTGGTGTGGTGGCACCGAAAATGGAATATTTGAAGATAAAACAACGGTAGTAGTGAAGTAGGCGAGGTAGCTGTAAAAAATCAGAGAAAGGATAAGGGTGGATTGTGGTGGCAGTGGCGGTAGGTATGGTTGTGGATGGTGGAGAAGTTGTCGAAAATGAAGAATGAAGAAGAAAGAGATAAAGAAAATAGCTAAAAAATTACCCCTCATGCGTTGGGTATAGGTGTATCATACACACCATGTCACATCAACAAAAAGTATCTAATAGGTATAAATTTTGAGTAGTGTAATTATTAAGAAAGAGAAAAATAAAGTCAAGTTTAAGAGGCTATGTATATTTTTAGCCATTACAAAAATATCCTTATGGGTCGAGATCACGATACATTTTATTTCAAGAAAGCTGAATGATTTTTATTAAAATCACATGGGCAAGCTGTTTAAGTAAATATTCAGACTCATTAAGTGATTGTAAAATAAATTAAGAAAGAAAAAAATGTCAAATGTATCCCTCTATGTTATACTGTGGAAACAAGAATACCTTATTGTTAACAAATTTGATAAAGCTCCCTCCTGTAATTAAACCCTTCCACCATGGAATGTCACCTCATAGCCACAACCTTATTTTACTCCCTCCTTTTGCCATTTCACCCTCTTGTTCCTATATTCTACCCCTTCCTTTAGGTGGCAGTATTTGATTAGGCATAAAATTTAGAAATAAAAATTTTTGAAATTTGTGGTCTAAAATAAACTATAAATATTTGTATGACTTAAATTATTTCGTTAAGGGTAAAGTAGAAAATATAAAGTAAATTATTCCCAAATAACAAAGTATGAAATTCTTTTGGCAAAAACTAAAAAAAAAAAAAAAGATAACACATAAATTGAGATAGAAGGAGTGTAATAAAAACTTTTAAAACTTTCCTACGCTGAGTTGTATATTGTTGGAGATGAATGGCCAGAATATTTTTTTTGGCATGTCTCAGTGGAATATAAATTGTAAATATATTATATATTCGGCTTCCATCTATCTTCTTCTGTATCCTAATTTTGCCGGTGGTATTGCTTTTCCTTGAAATACCTGCTGCTTTTTACATAACATTTGCGGAGAAGATTAAGCTTATTTTAATTAAACTCCTGTCACGACCCAAAATCTCACTAATGTCGTGATGAAACCTAGTCCAACTCATTAGGTAAGTCAAACGGCATATAATTCTTATGACCCGACCAATCGTTTTGAGCTCCAACATTTCGTTCGGCGGCTTGAGACTTTGAGTAGTTTCACTTGATTTAGTATGACTTGCGTGTATGGTTGGGTTTTTTCTCCGAGAGGTTCGTAGTTGATTTTACAGAATAATTATCAATTCAGAAGCCTTAAGTTGGATGAATAGACCAAGGTTTGACTTCTGAGTTGAAATCAGAATTGATTGAAAGTTTCAATAGGTTCATATGGTAATTTTGGACTTGGTCATTTGATTCGATTTGGATTCAGAGGTTCCTAGAAGATTTTTGCCCTATTTGTCGAAAGTTGGCAAGTCGAAGAATTGGACAGTTAATAAATTTGACCAGGAGTTGACTTTGGGGTTACCAGCTTTGATTGGTACTCGGGACTTTTGATAGGTTCATTTGGTTAGTGGAGACTTATGGGCAAAGTTTATTTATGATCCGGTAAGTCTATTTGCTTTTTGGACGCATTTGGCGAAGTTTGACGGTATTAAAGTTAAGAGAATGATTTGGTCTTCTCTTCGTTTTGACTTTTTTATGTTGTTCGAGCCTTGGGATAACTTTGAGTTGTGTACATGGACTTGTTAGAATGTTGGGACGGGTCGCAAAGGGCTCTAGTGTGATCCGATGTGGTTTTGGATCATTTCGATTAAATTATGAGTTGTTGAGGTTGTTGGTTTCAGTGGTTCATCGCGATCGCGGAGAAGCCTCCCGATCGCGGAAGGTAATTAAGGTAGTGGGTTTTTGTTCATTGCGTTTTCAACCTCTATTTGGTGTTCACGTAGAGTCTTGGTCAGGATGCCACATTTGCGAGATTTGGTATGCATTTGCGAATTAGTGGAATTTGGCTGGGGTTTGGTGCTCCGTGTTCGCGATCACAGTACCGCATTCGCGGTCAGAGTGATGGTGTTTGCATAGATTTTGTAGAAGGTGCACTGTGTTCACCGTGGAGGCTTCGCATTCTTGAAGTGTAGCTGGGGGTTGGAGGTTGCTTGGCCTACGCGATCGCGAGAGTTCTGCTGGCCAGAGTATATATGTTGTTATTTTTGGGATTTTATTCATTCTTTTATCTTTTGAGCCCTACGCATTGAGATGAGGAAATTTTGATGAGCAATTTCATTACTACACCAGAGGATAAGCAATTACTACTTGGATTTGGCCTCATATCTTTTTTTCTCATAGATTTCTATACCTAAAAATTCAAAATTTAAAGTGAAATTTATGGTTTTTGTCTACAACATAAAAGGGGTATATTTTGGGAATTTGAGGGTCTATTTGGACTCGGTTTTAAAATCTAATCACTTATTTGGATTCGTAAGGTTATGGGTAGTCGGGATCCACC
Source organism: Nicotiana knightiana (assembly GCA_005239525.1). Lineage (NCBI taxonomy): Eukaryota > Viridiplantae > Streptophyta > Magnoliopsida > Solanales > Solanaceae > Nicotiana > Nicotiana knightiana. Next base: position 75,730 of record ML413689.1, read on the forward strand.
CTTGGCTTGGGTTTTGACCATGTTACGGATTAACTTATATTGAATTTTGGGAATTTGATTAAAGATCGAAGTTTTATTATTTGGAGATGTTTCCTATGACTTTATTTGACGTTATTGAGTTTTCTTACTAGATTTAAGTTTTTTGGAATTGAATTTGGACGGTAGGCAATTTTTCTTGACTTTAGCTTGCCGGACAGATGTAGGTCTCTTGTCTATCCTTGTAAGGGGGAATCTTTCTCCGTAGGTGACACATTTGCGCTACTTGATTCATGATTTAGGAACCATGTATATGCGAGTTGATAAGTGCATATGCGTAGCTAGGTCTTGACCATATTCAGTATTGTTTACTTGAATTTATGCTTTGTTAAATTATGTGAAGTTGTTATTCATATCCAAATTGATTCTACAACAACATAATAATTTATCTTCATGATCTAGGAGGATACCTAGGGTTATAACTTGTTGATTTGACATGATGGATTATTTTTTCCATGTTGAGCTTTATTATAATCTGTAGTAATACACTTCTCTTATTTACTCCATTATTTAGGTTATTTTTATGGCCTAATTGACTCATGAAAATAATATGATTAAGCTACAACATACTAAATATCTTAGTTAACCGTTGTGATAAATTGAGTTAGATAATTTGGTATAGTCATCTTTTAGCCATATGAGCTTTCTGTCCGCATTCTTATTGTCATGTATGATTCCCTTTTATTAAATTATTTCATATAAATGTGCATCAGTTAGAGAGTTGTGTGTTGTGGAAATATTGAGGAATTCGGCACTGAGGACAATTGAGTAGATATTGGTTAGCGACTATCGATGATCTTATGATTGGAAGGGGTTGTGCACTGCAATGATTTCTTGATGGTCATCAAAATATAAAATTATCAACGCTTGGATATGGATCCCTCCCATATTAACTTGGGCTCTGTGAGTGTAGGCACCCGTGATTCTTTTGGTGCTTGTTGGACATGTGGCCTATGTCAGCCACATGGATTGTGTTGTAAGTTGTTGATATTGGATCAGGGGCATACATTGGAAGCTTTGACTCATGCATTGGCTCTTATATATATTGGTATTGGATCAGGGGCATGAACTAGTAGCTTGGACTCACGCATTAGCTCTTACATACATTGATGTTGGATCCTAAACATGCATATGTACATATCTTTGATTACTGTAGTGATTTGATAAAAATGTTGTTGACATGACTCATGTCTTGGTATAAGGATCATGGTGTCAATATCTTAATTGCTCTCCTTATCTGTTAAGCATGCCTAAATTGTGTATTACCTGTGAATCTCTAAGCTGTCATATTTATTTGATGATAGCATGCTTATTTCCGTATTTCATTTATGCTTTACCTGATTATTGGATGGATAGTGAGTGTCAATGTTGACCCCTCACCACCAGTTCTTCGAGGCTAGACATGATACTTACTGAGTACCTTGGTTTTCTACTCATAATACACTTTTGTATATCTTTGTGCAGGTTCTGAGACTGGTATTAGCAATACCATTGAGTTGAGTACGAGCACAATATTGGAGAATTCGTGGTGAGTGGCTATACTTGCTCTGTTTTGAATCACATGGAGTCTCTTTCCCTAATTATCTCTTTTCTGTTTATATTCCTTTCAGACGGATGTATTTATTCAATTGACTCTAGTTACTCTTATTAGATCCTTGTGATGTAATGACACCGGGTTTTGGGTAGTTGATTAGATAGTTATGGTCGTGTTTAGACTATGTTACACATTATGCACTCATGTTATTGTTTTGGAATTCACTTCGCTTTGTTAATTATATTATGAAAACAATTAATGGCTTTGGATTTGGTGATGAGGATTTAGTATTATCTTGCCTAGCTAGTATGTTAGGACCCATCATGGTCTTTGGTGGAATTTTTAGTTGTGACAAGTTGGTATAAGAGCACTAGGTTCATATAGGTATCACAAGTCATGAGCAGGCCTAGTAGAGTTTTGCAGATCGGTATGAAGATGTTTGTACATTGCTTTAAGTGGATATAGGTTTAGGAAACTTACCTTTCTTAGTTCCTTATCATGCTACTTTATACCGCTTGAATCCTATACCTTCTGTTCTGCCCTATTCCCTCGTATGCGAGGTGGAGTGCTCGATATCAGTTACATGCCCGCACGTGGTGGTGATGTTGTGGATGTGTTGTAGGATTATTTTCCATGTGTTTCGAGGGCATACTACTATCGTCGCCTAGTGGAGAGGTTTTCCATTTATAGAAACCTCGGTGTTGGTGATACCCACTGGTCCAAGACTTTATTCAGTGCATTTTGATGATTAACGCATGGGTCTCGATACGGTGTTGGCAAAATGGTAAAGGGGCTTCCTACATATTGCGGTAGTTGAATCCCCATGAGGAGAATTATCTAGTTCATAATTCTGAGGTTGGCATTTGTTCCAGGAGTGGAGAGGCATTTTGAGTTGTGAAAGTTCTGACCTTGGTTTATAGATTGGTGGGATCGGGCATCTCTGAGCATAGTAGGGTTCTTGCTTGTATTGTTGTGTGGATGTCTTTGTTTCAGCACATTAGGATCGTTAGTATGAGTGGTTTCCATTTTCTTGTCCTTAGGGACACGATGTTCCGAGGTAGTGCTAAGGAGATGGTCCTTAGTGTGGATGGTGTGTTGTGACTTAAGGGTCGGATTGTGTTTCCAGTGTTGATAGTTCGATGGAGATGGTTCTTGAGGAGGTACGTAGTTTGTGGTATTTTTCATATGAATGATACAGAGATGTGTCATGGTTCAAGGAAGCATTATGGGTAGTGGGGGATGAAGAAATACATTATTGGGTATGTCTCACGGTGTTTGATTATTAGCAGGATGGGAATGAGCATCAGAGTCCGAGTGATTTACTTTGGAAAATGGTTATTCTGGTGGGGAAGTAAGAGGTATCATATGGGTTTTGTGGCTGAGTTGCCATAGATTTTGAGGAATTTTGAGCCTATTTGGGTCATTATGAACCATTAAGGGTATTTCATACATGTTGGAAGGTTTGGATTCGACAAGAAAGGCTTGGTTGAGCTACAAAAGGGATGTGAATGCTTGATTATCGTCTTAGTGTGCAATATTGTTTTGAGTTGGGATGTATTGATGGGTCTTCTAGTTTTTCATTAATGAAATAAAACAGATTCTTATTGTTAGTGGATGAGTGTGGACTCGGGAGATTTATTAATTACTTAGTGGTTGTACATGGCAAGGTCATAGAAAGGTGTTGATATGAGGTCACATAGGTGGGCTATTTCTTTTGTAAGAAGGTTGGGGGTTGTATAATTTCTTTTGAGGTTCCTATGAAGAGTTTTACCTTCTACCCATTGGAATCCATGTGCTATAATATAGGTTGAATCTCTTGAGTAAGATGGTACGGCTATCACAGGGTCGAGTGTGCAGTTGGGATGATGATTTAGGTGCGTTATTGGTGGTGCAACATGAGTTTATGAAAATTCAGTTGAGTAACAGTGTGGGATCATGGCAGTTAAAGAGGAGCAATCATTATGAGTTATTGGATTATATGATGCTGGCTTAAAGCCAAGTGAGGGATTCTAACATCAATGATTGAGTCATCTAGTCATGTGTTGCTATAGATTCTAAACTAAAGGACGCTTGTGGATTAGGTATGACTTAAGGAGGATGGCGTCGAGGATGATTCGAGCAAAGAATTGATGGGCAAATGTTGTATTTTTCCTTAGTGGTACATGGAGGTTGTGGAAGGACTAGGTTCGATACTCTTATGTGGTGGGTATGCAAAGGAAAGTATTTTCTCGGTTATTTTTTTTTGGAGTATTCATGTGCTAAATGAGAACTAATCATTCAACATGGTTGTTTGTGTATTCATTACTAGGACTGAGTGGGTGACTCTTGATAAGATTCTAATGTATTCAAGATTCAATATGTGATATTTAAGGATTTTCGAATTTGTGTGTGCCAAAAATTGAGATTTACATTGGATTGTGGAAGAGACTTGGAGTATTTCTGTATCATTATTGGCTTTGCAAGGCAGTGTTTGATATATGGAAGAAAAAACTTCAAATTCATATAATGACTCTTGGAGCGGACATTTCAGTTTGAGGTACTATCAGGTTCATGAGGGAGAATAAAGTGGCTTATAGGTCTCAAGATGACGTGGTTTCGTGTTGGGATCACTTAAGATGAGTTTTTGATTGAGGTCCATAGTATGCTGGAAATGAGTAGTGTTTCCTTGAATGAGGGTCATGAGTAATCTGAAGGAGTTAGGTGCACATAGAAGCGGTTTGGTTCAGCATGGTAATGGAAATTATTGATTCATGTGGTATGATAGAGCTTTGCGGGTGCTTTTGTGGAAGGATTTCTTGGGTTTTGCAATCTGTGAGACTTTCTTGATTTATAGGGATTAATTTTTTTTGGGTTGGTCATGTGCAAATGGGATCCGACGTGTTTATGATGGTTTGACCACAACTTGAGGTGATGTCTTCTACGGGTATAGGGAATTTGTTTCATGTTACGATTTCCCCCTGAATTAAGCTTAGATGAAGGTTTATGGTTGATGGGGCGTGTATCCTACCTGTGATTCAGAGTTGGTAATGGGATCCACATATTTTTTCATAATAGCATGATAGATGTGTGATCTGTGTGAAATTGGGATTGAATAGACGAGGTTGCGGATCAATTTTGAAAGGGGATTCATGAGTTTTAGACAACATAAGAGATTTCATATGTTCAAGACTATGCTATCACTATCTTGTATCGCCTGAGAAGGGTATGTAGTATGGAAGATGTATTGTGAAATATTTTGCGGAGACTTGACTAGTACTATAGAGATCGCATGCCAATAATCGCTGGTGTCCCGGTTTGCTACTTGAGGAGTGAGATTGATGGAGTATGTCTTATGAGGTGATTGTGTAGGTGTGACATTTCATTCATTTAAGTTAAGTGATAAGCTTAGAGATCAGGTATCGAGACTCTTGTACTTTCGCAGTTTGGTGATTCTATTTCTGAGTGACGGACTGTTCCTCGGGTTGCGAACTATGGAAGTGTGTTCAGGATTTGAAAACTGACTATATATGTCATGGATATAGTCACTGTGAAATTTTTGAAGGCTATTGACCTATTTTAGAATGATCGGAATCGGTTTGAAGGCCTGTTGATAGGCCTATTGAGGAGGAGTGTTCTACACTAGATTGGATTTTCTTATTCAGCGCAGCATCTTCTATGGGTGTCACCGGGGAATAATGGATGTTATTCATGCCCTGATCTACTTCATATATTACTCCCTTATGCTATGAAGAGTTGTGATACGGTTTTTCTATTCACATGTATGTTGTGGCCCTGTTTAGGCTTTGCAGTGATATATGAGTGGGATGGTTGTTTAGGCTATTCGTAGCGCATTTTTCTATCCTTCTCTCCATGGCTATGATTATTCCCTTTATGATCATGTTTTGATACACATATGCTTGAGAGTATGAGAATTATGGCCCAATGGTTATTGATGAGTATTATGTATGGAACGAGTGGCACGTCACCACGGGTACATGTGTGAATTGGGTTGCATGCTGCAACGGAATTATGATGGATATGGTTCCTTGAGATTATTTTGTGTCTTGCTTCTCCTTTATGGGATGAGGCCATCGCATTTTGTTTTTGTTGTTAAATGTGCTACACTTGTTGGATAATTCTCGTACTTGGTTTCCATTCCCATTAGCGACCATACTTTAAGGATGGAACACATTGTTCATTAAGTGCATGAAAGTTGCTGGGGCATTAGTTAACCCAAACGACATAAACAAAAACCCATAATTCCCATACGCATCTGGAAACCAGTCTTAGGGATGTCCGAAACCATAATCTTCAACTGGTGATCCTCAAGTCAATCTTCGAGAACGCCCTGGCACATTGAAGTTGATCAAATAAGTCATCAATATGCGGCAGTGGATAGCTGGTCTTGATGATCAACTTGTTCAACCACCAATAGTCATTACACGTTCTCATAGACCCATTTTATTTCTTAACAAACAGCACTAGAACACCCCAAGGTGAAACGCTAAGCCTGATGAACCCCTTATCCAATAGCTCTTGCAACTGTTCCTTTAATTTCTTCAACTCCGCTAGAGCCACACCATACGGAGGATTAGATATAGGCTTCATTCCTGACGCCAATCAATTCCAAAATCAATATCCCTATCGGGTTACATGACAGGAAGGTCTGCTGGAAACACATCTGGAAACTCCCTCGCTACTGCAGCTGGCTCAACAGTTGGAGTATTAGCACTAAGATCTCTAAAAAAAGGCTAAATATGCCAAATATCCCTTCTCAACCATCCGTTAATCCTTCAAAAATGAGATCACTCTACTAGAAGTACAACCAAGAGAACTCGTCCACTCTAACCTCTGCAACCCCGACATTGACAATGTCACAGTCTTAGCATGACAATCCAGAATAACATGGTATGGAGATAACCAATATAAATCCAAGATCACATCAAAATCCACCTTATCTAATAATATAAAGTCCACCCTCGTCTCAAAAACCTCAAATAGTGATCATACATGACCGATAAACTTGATCCACCATAATAAAATCACCAACAGGAGAGGCATATCTAGACAAGAAGAAAAGTATGATGACACATATGAATAAGTGGAACCAGGATCAAATAATACTAAAGCATACTTGCAACACACAGAAAAAATACTTATAATCACCGCATCTGAAGGAACAGCCTTGATCCTCCCTAGGAACGCATAGCATTTGGCTTGACCTCCACTAGTCTAAGCTCCCCCTCTAGGATGACCACGTTTTGGATGACCTCCACCCCGATTTGGATGAGAGGGTGGTGTAACAATTGGTGTGGGAACCATAGTCTAACCTCCCTGCTACACTGGGCCTCTACGAAGACAGGGGAAATACTTCCTAACATTCCCCAAACTCTCCACACTGATAGCAACCTCTTACTGGAAATGACTGTAAGGCCTAAGTCGGACCCCATGAACCAGAATACCCACTAGAAGAACTGGGTACTGATGAGCCCTGGTGAGATGGAGTGCGATGAGAACTCTATGTTGGAAGTGCACTAAATGAATACTGCACAGAATCTCTGTGACTGGGTGGCGGTGAATGATAAGTTCGCCTACTAGAATGGCTTCCCCTAAATAAACTTAGGCCTCCAGATGAGGCACCATTGAAACTCCCTAAACGTCTGGATCTCTTGTCCCTACCATGGATCATCTCTCTAGTCTCAATACGAACGTGCTCAATACAATGTGCTATCTCCGCAACCTAGTGAAATGCAGTCCTAGTCTCCACCTCTCTAGCCAAAAAAATATGAATACCATGGTGAACACCGTCAATAAATCTCCACACACACTCTTCCTCAGTAGGTATAAAAATCGTAGCATAGTGGGACAGATCCCGGAACCTCATGTCATACTCAGTAACAGACATCGGACCTTCTTGAAGGTACTCAAAATTCCTCCTCAACTTCTCTCTCCTAGTGTATATTCCTCCTCGTGAATTCCCCTACAAAATATGTTAGATCCTTCAAAAATAAGCTTATACTTGCTTTTATACGTGTTGGGTAGGTTTAGGGCCGAAATAATCGTGTCCCGGGCAAAATAGGTCAAAAAACTCGTCACCGGCGCCTTGGCTATCACCGGGCGCCCACCAGGGTGCTGCCCCAATTTTGTGTACTGCCTCCAGCGCCACAGGTAGGGCTAGGCGCTTCCTGTGGCGCCCAAAATCGCCACTTTGCCCGGTTTTTGCATTTTCGTCTGTTTTGGCTCAAATTTCGCGTGTTTCGACCCCGATTGATCCCGAATCATTCCTAAACATAAAAACACTTCAAATTAATATAAATCATGACATTTAACATCTAAAACTCACGAAACAAAAGTAAACCAGGAGGCGGTATACATAGAAATATATACACTTTAAGCTAAATATCAACACCCCACACTTTACTCTTGCTCGTCCTCGAGCAATGGGACAATCTACTACCCTTAAACAAGTACAAGGTTCATTATCAAGGAGTATTTTACTTTTCAATCACACACCTTACCCCTTGACTATGATCGATACTGGCAACCGAGTATGAACATACACAATTTCACATTCTTCCCCTTCTTTAAACATGTCCAAGTATAACAATTTAATCAATCATACAAACAACCTAATTTCAACCACCCAACCTCAAGAGCCAACTTGCAACCACTAAGCCCTCTCAATTCACGCACCTACTCAACAAGAAAGTTTACAACATTACCAATTGTTCATAAGATCATGTGCCCTCACCAACAACAAAAGAGTGAATATAACTAGTCCACACATTCAAATATGATTTTGAACATAATTTAAGGACATCACACAATTGAAAAAATTCACTCAACTCTCACAAAGAATTCATATGCATCTCGTGACCGTACCATAATCTTGCCCGTAGTGTAGATCTCCACTAATTCAAGTTAGCCAAATCTAGGATCAATTAGGACTTTTAAGGTTGTAATGTAGGCTAAGGGACGGGTAGGATATATTTAAGAATAGTGACTAACCCTCCTAAGCACTTTAATACACTACCTTCACAACTCAACACATATTCTTCTCAACAAATTCCCATGCACAATTCATATTCAACATAGTTAATTAAGCACTTCTATATTTTTACTAGCACAAGTTAACATAAATTGGAAGTGAGTATCTTTTTGTACATACTTTTACTATCATTTTTTTTTCTTTCCTACACACGCTCCATACATGAAGATTCAATGGCTAGTGACTTTTGAATACAATTTTTAGTGCACTAACATGCCTTTTCATGGCTCCACTCAAAAGTTAATCCCCAATATCTCACCTTACTTCTTTTAGCGACTAAGTGCCTTAGGAGGAAAAGGTGCAAAAATCTCAATTTAAGAACAAAATAGGGGTACGGCTTGTAATGTGGGTACCAAAGAAAAGGCAAAAGGCTCAAAGGGGCTAGCAATGGAAATTTCTAATTTTTATGTGACAAGCACATCCATGATCAAACAAGAAAAGGCCTATGTCATCTCCTAGACTAGCATAACCTACAATTTCGCTTCTATTAACACATGGGGCAAGTTCTAGACTACACAGGATAGCATAGAAAATTACTAAACCTCACTCACACATTGCACATGACTTAATCACAATGGTTTGTTCAACTCTCAAGTCAAGAAAGCACACAAAATTGAGAGAATTAAGAAATATCACACTATGTAGCATACAAGTCAAACAACTGAGCTAAGGCGTCACAAATTAGGCTATTTATTTTTCTCAGGCATCACATGTCAACCCAAATATAAGGGAAAGCAGAATGTATGTCATAACCTAATATGCCGGCACCAAACATGTCATAGAGTATCTCAAAGTTACTCAGTTTCTTCCTAACTACTCTAAAAAAAATAATTTAAAGTGCCCAGTTCAAGTTACACCCTTGGAAAAGAACCGGTGCCCAAAGAAAAACCAAGGGATACTACCTAACTATCCTAAAAAAATCTTTTTGGAATTTTTTTTAATCGGACTTTATCCCTCAGGAAAATTGTCCAACAGATCCATCGTTGGTAAAAATCCAAGATTTTTCTAAAAAACAATAATTTTATACAATACACCTCAGAAAGTAGTTTCCCCACCCCATACTTATGTTATGCATAGTCCTCGATGCATGATCACAAAGAAAAACATTAAAACAAGGGTGAGAAATACTCCCTGAGACCCTCTCGGGCCTAGCTCGGACATGATTCTCAATCTTTAGAGTCGGGATGACCCCACACTTAAGCTCAAACATGCCCCTCAGCTTCAACTTTTGGGTACTCAGACTTCCCCTACTCTGCAAAATAAAAACAACACAAAACTGACACTAAAAAAAAAATATAAAAATTAATGAAAAGATATACAGGCTGGGTTGCCTCCCAACAAGCGCCTTATTTATAGTTGTGGCACGACTCTGCTACTTCGCCACTTTTCCTTCCACTTTGAGGATATGAATTGCATCCCCAATTTTGCATCAATTTTTCTGTCACGTTCATGGGGTGGTGGTATAAAAATGAAGGAACCAAACCGTAGGTATCGCATCTTGCACTTCTTGGCCCTTAGGTGAGGGATGTCATTTTGTCTTCTTGGCATCACAAATTTCAGAATATAAACACTTTGTTGCTCATCCATTGACTCCTCTATATGATCGACTGGATCAATTCCCATGTCACCAACCAAACACAACGTTGAAAAGTGTTTAGAATGAGGTCCAATACGCTCCAACTCAAAACCTGCATTATTTTTGACATCCTCTATTTTATACTCTTCATCAACCTTGACATCATTAATAATTTGGTCGAATATTTGGATTTCCTCTTTCAGCTCCACAAGCTGGCCNTAGGTCATGGATATATGAGCCAAATTGGTCTATCTCTTGCCTGAGCTCAGTTCTTCCTTCTATCAGCTGCTCTGTCATATTTGAACGACCATCACGAAGAAACTCATGAGATTTTATTAGTTGATCTTGTTAAACCATTCATCATTTGGATATTTGTACAGAATGTTATGATCGAATAAATGAAGGCTGGTAAAACTGTTTTGTAATTTTCCCAGAAATTTCTGATGCGAGGAGCCTACTTTTGAAGCTTATAGCGCGAAATATTTAAGGAATCTGAAAATTATCAAAACATGAAATAAGTCCTTTCTGTCTAATTTCCAGAACATTAAACCATTTATCATTTGGACATTTGCACAGAAAGTTACGTGATTTGTGGCAATGCTCTTAGGTTTTGACGGCCTGCGTAGCCAAGGTTAGTTAGAGGTTTGTGTGTGTTGTGATCCAGTCATGATGGACCTTCGGAGAGTAATTTGTCTATTGTGCATGACCGGATTGATTTGGGGTTCCTTAGTAGGCCCAGTAGGAATTGGTGCCTTCCACCGAGTCGGATTGATTGGCTCTGTAGTGTTATTGCGTGGGGCATGCCAGTTAGTGATTGTTGAGCTTATTCGTGTCTTGGAGTGATCTATAAGTTACCCATCGGTGTTGCTAGGGGTTGTGATTGTTGGTTATATGCACATAGGGTGTGATCCTGTTGATACCCAATTTTCTGTCAAATTATTTTTAACTTGCATATATACCTTCAAAATCAGTTTTGATAATAATTGGCATTTTTTCTATAATTTTCTCACATTTTATTAATTTATTTCTAATTAATCCAGTACTTTTATATCCAATAATTAATCATAAATTACATTACAAATAGTTTCAAAATATTCCTTGGTTTAATACATCATTTTTTATCCTATTAGGATTTAATTATTTCACGAATTAGCCAAATTGGCATTATTTGGCTATAATTGAAATAATTTTGCAATTATAGCTTGATTACCTATTTTTTGCCATTTTTACTAAATAATTAGTCGTTTGTATTTTAAATACTGATTAATTACTTTAATTTTATCTACAAAGCATCAATATCATTTTTTATAATTATTAACCATTTTTTATTAATCATTTATCTATTTTTTTAAATGGGGATTTAACAAATAGCCACTTTTAATCCTAATTTTGGCCTAATCTACCGGACCCCTTAACCCATTCAACCAGCCCAATAGTCTAGCCTAGTCTTCAAATCTCACCCGGCCCAATCCCCCTTTTAATCTGAGTCGTTGATTAATTCAAATTAACGGCCCAGATTCGTCCTTATCATTAATAACCCCCTAATGACTACCCGCCTCTTTCATATCCCCCGTTTCATTTTCTCACCCGTCTCTCTATCTCCCTCTCTAATACTCTCTCTAGAACCTTCCCCCCTTTTGATCTTTATCTCTCCTTCTCCGGCCACCTCTCTTACCGGAAACTATGGGGTTCTCACCCCTCCTCGACCCTACGGCTCCGCCTTTCATGTCTGTGTCACACATGAAAGATTTGCAAGCGACCCTGAGGCAACATGCTTCCATCTCTGGTCTCATGCCATGTTTTTAGGCATCCTATGGCCATTCGAGTAAGGCCTTTGCATTTTCCGGCCAAACGCCAGTAATATCTAAGTCTCTCGTCTCTTTTCGATTTTCTCTGGAAACCCTAGTTCTAAGATCTGTTGATCTTCATAGATCTGTGATAGATCTATGTTTATTCTGAGGTTTTCACTTGTTCTCTCTTAAAACCCCTTTGTTTTTCAAGCGATTCTTCATTTTTCAAGAACTAGGGTTCTTAAAATCCCTTTTTAAAACGGTTTCTTTCTGACTTTTAGTATTATCCTATGATTTTTATTATGTTTAAATGTTTACTCGAGCTTTTCCCCTTTTGTCTGACCTGTTTTGCTAAAACCCTAAGTTTCTTGGTTTTGATATGTGATTTTGAGTTCGTCTTTTATAATATGCATATGTGTTTGCTTATCATGAACAGTGTATGCTCTATATTTTTTTTCCGCTCTTTGTGTTTATTCTGTTAATTCCTTCAAATCTTTTAGACTATGTGCTCTATGTGAATTCCCCGATTTATGTGACTATGTTTGCTTTCTAGGGTTTCTGATTCTTGCCTATTATGAGTCTTATTCCGTGTTTTCTCATAAATTTATGCTAATTTCTCCTAAATCGGTACTATTTTCTATTTGTGAGTCCTTGAATCCCTTTGATTGATTCTTTACTGATCTCGCACGATATTCTCTGTTGATTTTAACCTCTTTAAATATTTTCTTACCTTATTCTATTGTCGACTAGGCTATTAAACTGATTCTCAAGTCTTGCCTTAATTATAATATTCTGAATCTAGTTTCTATTACATGTGACATACTTGCATTATACTTATGCTTATTTCCTTATATGTCATGTTCAGTCTTACCTGATTTCATTCCTTATTTTCTAATGCCTATTGTCGTTTGAGTCTAATTCCTTGATTAAAGGAAGTGATTATGCTGATTTGATTCTAATTGGTACATATTGCTATAATTATCACTAACTATGATTCTTGCCTTATTCTCTACTTAGTTTTAAAAACTATAAATACACTACTCTTTCATTAACAACGAACACACAGACACAAGGATACTCATTTCTCTCTCTCTTACTTTCCTACACACTCTTTTTTATTGACTACTGGCTACTCAGTCGACTGAAATCCAAGACTGAGTAACTTATTACTGCTCTACTTGATCTACTGCTCTCTTGCTCTGCACACTACTGTCCTATTGCTCTACTTATCTGCACACTACTGTTCTATTCTCTTAATCTTGACTGTTATGTCTTCTATTTGATTTACAGCATCCAAAACAACATGTTTATGTTTGTATTGCACTTTCTCT
>ML413689.1:92252-107001 GCA_005239525.1 Nicotiana knightiana
GGGTATTGTACTGATGTGATCCATATGACAAACAACCTAGGACTCCCCCTATCCTTTATATGCATGTTTAGATCATAACTCTTTCAAAAAACCTTGCTCAAATATTAAGTATTTTCAAAACTTTTTGTAACACATGTGTTCTTGGACTATGAGTCTTTCAAAACTCTTTACTTGTTTAAACATTAATTGCCTATTTGCTACTTGCTTAAATTCACAAAATCTGTTTGGCCGGGAACCACACTTGTGGATCCTGAGGGGTGCCTAACACCTTCCCCTTAGGATAATTTCAAGCCCTTACCCTATCTCTGGTTAACAACGTAGTTGTAAATAAACACCTTTGGTGTCCTAACGCACCTTTAAAAATTGTTAGGTGGCGACTCTCAAAAACACAAACCCCTTTCCCAAAAGGAAAGAGTTGTCTCAACCGAATGTCATATACCCGATCTCCGCGAGGAAAGAGGGGGCACGACATCATGGTGACTCTGCTGGGGACTTTTAGGTTTTTACCATTTTCAAATTGCTTTGTGAATTTGTACCTCTTCCCATTTCCCTTATGTGCAGTTACTTGTCTATTTCTTTTAAGCATTTATTTTTCTTCAAAAGTAACTGACACGTTTTTCTGTTTCCTTCCTTTGTAACCGCTTTTAAATTATAAACTGATGTATTTACTGCTTTCATAACATGTAAATACATTACTACATGTTTTACTTTTTATTGCATAATCATGATTCAACATCGTACTCCACTCATACCAAACAAAATACTATAGCAACGCTTGATGAGTGGTTGCGCTCTTCCTATATTATTACCCCCTAAATTCGGAAAGGCTTATTTGTGATAAAACTAGTTGATCAGCGGTGCAGTCGACGGTTCCATGCCTTTCCCCCTTGACTTGTCCTCTAGAGGATACCAGTCTAAACCCCCATAGAAACCTTACTTTGTTATGTTGTTTCATGCATCATGGTCAAACCTAGCCAGGCTGAAGTGCAGTCCGCACGATAGCTTTTAAGATTTCCTTATCCAAAAGTCCACTGGGCTTCCCTAAACCCAAACGGACATCATCACATTATGTGCATTTATTTGGAGAACTAAATGATTTATGCTATTTGTTGATGTTAAATAGTCGAGTATGGTGGGGGTCAGGGCCTAACCTTGTTTGCCTTGCAGAAAAATGAGGCACGAAGTCCCCATATTCGGCATGGTCTCCAATATCCATCCAAGATTGCTAAGTTGGTGGGAAGATTTACATTCTAGTGAAAAAACTCTCGTCAGAAAATACTTGGGCAATCTACCATATCTCCTAGAAATCCAGCCAAACAACATGATAATAGAGGTTGCTACCCTGTTCTGGGATTGTGAAAGGTCTGTGTTCCACCTTGGGGACATTGAAATGACACCTTTGCTGGAGGAAATAGGAGTACTGGCTAGCCTAGTATGGGAAACCCTGGGGTTGCTAATGCTTGAGAACCGCTCAGGCAAAGGTTTCCTCAAAATGATGGGTCTGAGGAAGAATGCAGAATCGGTATGCTTAAAGAAGTCATACATCTCTTTTGACTACTTGTACGAAAGGTACGGTCACAGCAAATCATACCGTACCTACCACGATGAGTTTTCCATCACATCCCTGGGACACATCCATCATAGAGTATTCGTCTTCATGTTTTGCTTCTTGGGTCTGATTGTGTTTCCAATAAAGAAGGAGAGAATCCACACTAGACTGGCCATGGTAACCAAGACACTAATGGAAGGAATTGGTGGGCAAAACTTCAACAGTGTGCCCATGATCATTGCAGACATATATCGAGCCTTGGAAAAGTGTCAACGATGGGCAAGACACTTCGAAGTCTGCAATCTAGTACTTCAGCTTTGGCTCATGGAACATCTCTAAAAGGGCGAATACCGACAAGAAATTCATCGAAGAGTTTGGGATGACCACATCACTTTCTACCATCCAAAGCAAATGAATTACACCCCTGACATGTTTGCTCAGCCTGAGAACGCCAAAGGATGGGTCGAGCTCTTTGATAATCTGACTGAAGAACAGGTTTAGTGGATGTTCGAGTGGTTTCCGACAGAGGAGTTCATCGCATGTTCCAGAGATGCACCGTTCCTAATACTAATTGGTCTAAGAGGAACATACCCTTACGTCCCTCTTCGAGTTATGAGGCAAGCAGGTAGGAAGCAAGTCATACCCAGGGTCGACAAGATGAGACATCTTCGAGCTAAATTCCAAAATGACGATAGTCCTCACAAGTACCAAGCCCAGCACATATGGCACTGCAAGATTGTAATGGAGAAAGACACTATCGAGCCAGACAGATATCATGTCAGTTATACCCCTTTCTATCCTGGTTGGTTGGCAGAAAATTGGGGTGGTCTGAGCGAGCCACGGTTCGTTCAGGGCCACAGGGTTATAGATGAAAAGGTCGAGGCACAAGTCAAATACAACCAGCTGCGCAAGAGGATCCGTGAGTGTGAGGATGAGCACCACGAAATACATGAGTCTAGCAAGAAACTGATCAAGGAATGGAAAGATATGGCTATCAGCACCAACAAAAGGTTAGGGTATTTGGAGCGAGGCATAGTAGAGCTGGAGCAAAAATTTCACAAAAGGGTTGAAGACTGTCAAAAGGTTGAAGGGACCGAAGGAGGACATCTAGTTAGAGCATACTTGTTGCTGGGACTTCGCCAGTTTGGAAAAATGTACGAAGGAAGCAAGAATGTCGAGTCTGGGGAAGGTCCTTCTGGGACTAAGTAGATAGGATTGTCTTTCTTTTACTTTATCAATGTAATAAGGCCAATGGCCATTAGTGACCTTTACTTCCTATTTATTTAGTGTCGTTTTGGGATTCGTCTATTTTCTTATCAATAAAATGAGGCATTTAGCATCTTAAGTTCTCCAAATTAATTTGTCGCTATGCCTACCTCGGGCACAAAAGAGGTCCCCAAATTAGGACACGCTTTACATTCCCGCACTATGTGTTTAAATACCGCAATACTTTTCATAAATCCTCACTGACTTGGCTACCTTTTTTTTTTGTTTTCCTCTTTCTTTATTTATTTATTCCCCTCCCCAAAGGTTAGTTCGTGCACTCTGGCATCATCATCCTATCTTACAAGATCTAGGGGCCCTCCACCCTCTCCTCCTCTTAGTCCTCCCAAAGGCAAGAACAAAGGCAAAAAGAAAATGGAAGATTCAGGCAACAACAGAAATGAGAATGTGGTTGAACGGGTAGAGGCCACTGATGGCCAGGGTATTCGGATTCAGAATGAAACTGTGTCGCAATTGGAACGGAAGTTGTCAAAGTTTCAAGAAGAGCTTCATCAAGTTCGGAATCTGGAAAACCTGTCATTCTCCCTCAACGTCCCAGACATCAACATCAAGAATCCTACACCTCCTCAAAACATCCCAAAACAGCAAGATCATCCCGCAGCTCATTATCACAACACCCCACCAAAGAACCAAACTCTTCCAGCGCAACACAACGCCTGCCACACTCCAAATAACACTCCACTGCTTATCCCAGAACCACAAAACTCCACAAATGACCATTTCCACACTCATGCGCCAGGACACTATAACAATCCCATCTACGTGGAGACCATGCCACACTCCACTCTCCCTATCACATACACACCTGAGTCTGATAAAAAGGACCTGCTTATCAAGAACTTGGCCGAGGAACTTAGGAAGCTGACCAGCCGGGTTCAAGGCGTCGAGGGAATCAAGGGAGTCGAAAGATTGAACTATGAAGACCTCTGCACACAGCCTGATGTCGAACTGCCCGAGGGATACAAACCTCCTAAGTTTGAAATGTTTGATGGTACAGGTGATCCAAGGGTCCATCTGAGAACTTATTGTGACAAGCTGGTTAGAGCATGGAAGGATGAAAGGATCCGCATGAAGCTGTTCATGAGGAGCTTGAAAGGAGATGCGTTGTCTTGGTATATCAGCCAAGACCCAAGAAATGGTCGAATTGGGTGAGCATGGTATCTGACTTTATGGAAAGATTCAGGTTCAACACAAAGAACGCACCAGACGAGTTCTATATTCTGAATTTGAAAACGAAGCTCATGGAGACATTTCGTGAGTACGCTACTCGTTGAAGGTCCGAAGCTGCCAATTCAGACCCGCCTTAGAAGAGGATCAGATGAACAAGTTCTTTGTCTGGGCCCAGGACCCGCAGTACTATGAACGGTTGATGATAATTGAGAACCACAAGTTCTCCGACATAATCAAATTAGGTGAATGGATTGAAGAAGGTATCAAGAGCGGTATAGTCACAAATTTTGAAGCCTTGCAAGCTACAAACAAGGCTTTGCAATCTGGTGGTGTGTCTAAGAAAAGAGACGCGGGAGCCGTGATGGTTGCACAAAGAACTAAATCCCCACTCAAATACCAAACTTACCCAACATCTCCACTCACATATCAACCAACCCCAAATTACCAAGCACCCTCACCCTCATACCAAGCTCTACCACCCACTTATCAATCACCTCCACCACCAACTTATCAATCACCTCCACCACCGACATATCAACCTGCTTCACCCAGATACTCACAACCTGCTCCTGTCTTCCGCACTTACAATTCCCTACCATCTCATTACCAATCACCCCCTACCCGTCAAAACATCCCTAGACCTCGTCCTAATTTTGATCGCAGACCTCCAAAACAGTATACTGCTATCGCTGAACCCATCGACCAACTGTATGAGAAGCTCAAAGCTGCTGGTTATGTCACCCCCATCCCTACTGCAACCCATGAGAATCCTTCTCAATGGGTCAACCCAAATAAGTCCTGTGGATACCACTCCTGCATGAAGGGGCACACCATCGATGAATGTCGCTCTTTGAAGGACAAGATACAATCCCTGAGTGACAACAAGGTCATCGTGGCAAAGGAATTCGTTCCAAATGTCCGCAACAATCCTCTTCTGGACCATAAGGGTGGAGGCATCCACTTGATTGAAATAGAAGATGATTGGGACCCCGAGGGATCAATCGGGTTGATAGCAGAAGGCGATGATCCAAAGAAACCTGCAGTCACTCTCAACCCGATCATAGTCCAGATTCAACTTTCTGAGGATGCTAAGGTAAATATGTCTATGCCTCTTGAGTTTGAAGCAGCGTCACCTGCAAAGACACCAGTATCGATTGAAGTTGAGTTCGTGTCTCCGGCAAATGCACCCGTACCATTTGAGGTTGCAGTCTTGCCACCCAAGGCACATTTTCCACTTGAAGTAAGGATAGACGCACCAATTCCAGTGGCGATGTCGACCACGCCACCCTTCTATACAAATGTTGTACCATGGGACTATACAGCCGAGGCGAGAAGGAAACGCAAAGTCAAGATTGAAGAAGTTGTTGCAGCGCCTGTATGACAAGAACTAGTAGAGTCTATACCCCTGAACATCTGGCTGAATCCAGCAGGCGGCTTCCAATCGGCCTCCTATTTTTGAGACAGGCCAAGGAGTATTCGGTCATCGACCAGCTGAATAAAACGCCAACGCAAATATCCATCCTCTCTTTGCTGCAGAATTCTGAGATGCACAGGAGTGCTTTATTGAAGGTGTTGAACGAAGCCTATGTGCCAAACAACATCACTAGTAGAGAAATGGCTAATATGGTGGGCCAAGTGTTGGAGAGTCACAAGATCACTTTCCATGAGGACGAGTTGTCTCCTGAAGGGTTGGGCCACAACAAAGCACTGCACATCACTGTGCAATGCGAAGATTATTTCATCACTAGAATCCTGATCGATGGGGGATCCAGTCTTAACATCTGTCCTCAGATAACGCTCAAGAAATTGGGTAAAGGACTGCATGAGATAAAGGATGGAGCGATCAACGTGAAAGCCTTCGATGGATCTTAGAGGTCCACCATTGGTGAGATCAGCCAATGCCTGCAAATGGGACCAACCTGGTTCGAGGTGGACTTCCAAGTGATAGATATGCCAGCGTCCTACAATCTGTTATTGGGACGACCCTGGATCCATGCTGCTGGGGCCGTAGCATTAACGCTACATCAGGCAGTGAAGTTCGAGTGGAACCACCAAGAGGTGATTATTCATGGTTACGGTAGCAACCCTATTTACAGTCGCCAGACTATTCCAGTGATTGAAGGAAGAAGGAAGCCAGGTGGAGAAACTTACCACCACATTGAACGGATCAACGCTATCGACAAAGACAAATGGTAGGATAGCAAGATTCGCAAGTATGATGAATTGGCGAGGGTACGAGCCAGGTAAAGGGCTCGGCAAGAACCTTTAGGGGATCTCCAAACCTATCAAACTCAAGAAGCACGGCACCACTTTTGATTTGGGATACGAATACACTTGGGAAGAATTCAAAAACTGGTCGCCACCATGGCGCGGTCCTTATTACCCTTTTGCGCAACCAATACCGCATCTAGAGCAGACCTTCCAACAGGCCGACGTTATTTATGGATCAGACGAAGAAAAGCACTTGAAACAATGAGGAACTTGTTTCTGGAGGACAATGATATGGATTGTTGTGTTATTCTCGAGGAGGGGGGAAGGAAGGCCCTTCCATACAGGTTGTGAGCAGAGGGACGTACCTCAAGAATTGGACTGTCAGGACAACCAAAGCCCGACGAGCCTCGGGGTAGCAAGGCTAAAAGAGCGCTATTCATTGTTTTTCTTTATAAAATGATTTCCTTTTTCGCATTTTAATTCCTGCAATAAGATCTTCAATGTTCAAAACAATCGTTAAATTTATCAAAAGCATTTTTAAATTTTTCTTATGAATCAATATTTATTGCTATCATTTTTTTATCTCATTACTTTACCTATACAGCATTACTATTACCTGTCTTGATGAACCGATGACTGTGACATGCAACGAGACAATGCAGCAAACGGACGTGGATTCAGAAGAAGATGACATACCTGACGAGATTGTCAAAGAATTCGAGAATTTTGAGAACAGACCTAAGTCCAACCTGGACGAGACTGAAATCATCAACCTGGGAGATTCAGAAAAACATCAAGGAAATACGAATCAGCATTCATTTGTCGCCGTCAGAAAAGAAAGAATACGCTAGAATTTCTAAAGGAGTATGAGGACATATTCTCCTGGTCGTACAACGACATGACTGGTCTAAGTACGTCTATTGTGGCTCACAAATTTCCAACCAATCCAATATGTCCACCGGTAAAACAAAAGCTCAGGAAGTTCAAACCCGACATGAGTTTGAAAATCAAAGAAGAAGTCACCAAGCAGATCAACGCCAAGGTTCTCAGGGTAATTGAGTACCCGACATGGTTAGCCAACATTTTTCCAGTACCAAAGAAGGATGGAAAGGTCAAAGTCTGTGTCGACTACCGGGTTCTCAACCGGGCTAGTCAGAAAGACGACTTCCCTTTACCAAATATACATATCCTGATTGACAATTGCGCCAAGCATGAACTACAATCATTTGTGGATTGCTTCGGTGGTTATCGTCAGATATGTATGGATGAGTAAGATGCTGAGAAAACGGCTTTCATTACGCCGTGGGGAGTGTACTGTTACAAGATGATACCATTCGGCCTGAAGAATGCAGGGGCCACCTACATGAGGGCTATGACCAGTATCTTCCATGACATGATTCACAAGAAGATCGAGGTATACGTGGATGATGTTATTATCAAGTCTAGGAAAGCCACTGACCACATAGAAGATTTGAGGAAGTTCTTCAAGAGGTTGCGGAAATACAATCTGAAGCTGAACCCCGCGAAGTGTGCATTCGGTGTTCCTGCTGGAAAGTTGCTCGGGTTCATTGTCAGCCGCCGAGGGATAGATATGGATCCGGCAAAGGTCAAAGCCATTCAAGAACTACCACCGCCAAGGAACAAGAAAGATGTGATGAGTTTCTTGGGGAGACTTAATTACATCAGCCGATTCATAGCACAGTCTACAGTTATCTGTGAGCCGATCTTCNTACAACAAAGTGGACTGATGATTGTCAAAAGCCCTTCGACAAAATCAAGGCATACCTGTCAACACCACCAGTCTTGGTACCGCCTGAGCCAGGTAGACCTCTATTACTCTACCTTGCAGTGTTAGATGGAGCTTTCGGCTGCGTTCTGGGGAAACACGATGAAACAGGAAGAAAGGAGCAAGCCATTTATTATCTCAACAAGAAGTCACTCCGTACGAGGCCAGATATTCTTTATTGGAACACACTTGTTGTGATTTGACTTGGGTAGCTCAGAAGCTGAGGCATTACTTCTGTGCCTACAGAACGTATCTCATATCGAGAATGGATCCATTGAAGTACATCTTTCAGAAGCCCATGCCCACTGGCGAGCTAGCCAAGTTGCAAATCCTGCTGAGTGAGTTCGATATTATCTATGTGACTCGGAAAGCAGTCAAGGGACAAGCACTGGAAGACCATCTTGCTGAGAACCCTGTAGATGGAGAATACGAACCTCTGAAAATGTATTTTCCTGATGAAGAAGTATCATTCATAGGAGAAGACATTGCAGAATCCTATGACGGTTGGAGAATGTTCTTTGATGGAGCAGTAAACTTCAAGGAAATTGGCATTGGATTAGTTCTAATATCATAAACCGGTCAGCATTATCTGGTATCTGCCAAACTCAGATTCCCCTGCACCAACAATGGCAGAGTACGAAGCCTGTATCTTAGGGCTCAACATGGTCAGTGACATGAACGTCCAGGAGCTGTTAGTGATTGGTAACTCAAATTTGCTGGTACATCAGGTACAAGGAGAGTGGGCTACCAAGAATTCCAAGATATTGCCGTATCTGCACCACATAAAGGAATTAAGAAAGAGGTTCACGAAGATATTATTTCGGCATGTACCCAGAATCCAGAATGAGTTCGCCTATGCATTGACTGCTTTTTCCTCAATGATCCAACACCCGGACAAGAATTTCATTGATCCTATTCCCGTAAAGATCCATAATCAGTCAGCTTATTGTGCCCATGTCGAATTGGAAGCAGACAGAAATCCTTGGTTTCATGACATCAAGGAGTATTTGGAAAAAGGAGATTACCCAGAGCTTGCAAATCCCACTCAGAAACGCACACTTCGAAGACTATCCAACAACTTCTTTCACAGCGGAGGAATCCTATATAGGAGGACTCCCGATTTGGGATTATTATGTTGTGTCGACACAAAGGAAGCATCCAAGATGCTAGAGGAGATTCATGTTGGGACCTGTGGCCCGCATATGAACGATTTTGTTCTGGCAAAGAAGATACTCCGAGGTGGTTACTTTTGGATAATTATGGAAACCGACTGCATCCAGTATGTCTGGAAATGCCACCGTTGTCAGATACACGCAGATATGATAAAGATACCTCCAAATGAGCTCAATGCAACAAGCTCACCATGGTCGTTCGCCGCCTAGGGCATGGACGTTATTGGACCAATCGAGTCTGCCACCTCCAACGGACACAGGTTCATTCTGGTAGCCATCGACTATTTCACCAAATGGGTCGAAGCAGCATCTTACAAAGTAGTGACTAAGAAAGTCGTGGCAAACTTTGTCCGTGACCGTATTGTTTATCGATTCGGGATTCCTGAGTCAATCATCACCGACAATAGTTCCAATCTCAACAGTGACTTGATGAAATCTATGTGCAAGGCTTTCAAGATCAAACACAAGAATTCGACAGCTTACATACCTTAGATAAATGGAGTTGTAGAAGCCGCCAACAAAAACATCAAGAAGATACTAATAAAGATGATAGAAAGGCACAAGAAGTGGCACGAGAAGTTATCATTTGCCTTATTGGGATATCGCACCACAGTTCGCACCTCAACAGGGGTGACTCCCTATATGCTAGTTTATGGTACTGAGGCTGTTATTTCTACCGAAGTTGAGATTCCATCTCTAAGAATTATACAAGAAGCTGAGCTCAGCGACGCAGAATGGGTAAAAAGCCGTTATGAGCGACTAGCCCTCATAGACGGAAAGAGAATGAATGCAGTCTGTCATGGTCAACTCTATCAGAACAGAATGACCCGAGCCTTCAACAAGAGAGTCAAGCCTACACAGTTCACACCGGGGCACCTGGTGTTGAAGAAGATCTTTCCACATCAAGACGAAGCCAAAGGGAAGTTCTCTCCCAACGGGCAGGGTCCACACATGGTTCACCGGGTACTGACAGGAGGAGCACTAATACTCGCAGACATGGACGGAGAAGTCTGGCCAAAGCCAATCAATTCAGATGCAGTCAAACGCTACTATTTGTAATCTTTATGCTTTCTCAATGATGTAAATTGAACTATGCCTGACCTGATTCCCGTTTAAGAGGGGATACGTAGGCAGCCCTATGGGTTCGGTCACAATTCAATAAAAATTTTATTTTTCCCCGCAATTGGAAACTGGGGGCAGAATTTTGAGAAGGACACTAAAAAATTCTTAAGCAAGTTCAGCCAATCGATGCACAAGCAACAGCCAGAAGCATTCATCCATCCAACTGGGGAAGAATTTTGAGGAGGACCCTCAAAATTCTGAAGCAAGATCAGCCAATCGTCGCACGAGCAACAGTCAAAGACATTCACCCATCAAACTGGAGCAGAATTTTGAGGAGGACCCTCAAACTTCCGTAGCAGGAGAGGTTGCAATGTCCCGAGCCGTGTCACGGTCATCGGTTCATCCCAAAATTATTTTTAAATTATGCATTATGCTTTTACAAAATCATGCATGTTTGTTTTTGAAACAACATTGTTTAGAAACGCTACCCCAATTATACAGACAGTATCATCAGATTGAGCCCAGCAACTCAAGAAAAGCCAGCGGGGATACGAACTAACCCCCCTCCCCCATTTATTGAACTCACGATCTTTCTTTGGTTGCAGGCACTAAGGTTTCGAAATCCCTAAATGAACTGTCTGCCCAGGGGACAAACGTTGTCCAAAATACGACTCTCAAAACTGTTGCACTTGCTGACGTTCGCACATGCCTCAATGCTCCACAGTCACAATGCTCTCAATAATCACAATGCCGCAATTCATCACCACCTAAGAATTCCTACTGTCATTTTATTTCTTGCATAAGGCTACCATTCTGCCTTTTGAGGTAAGCTCTACCTCCATCTACATCATTGCATAAGGCTACCATTCTGCCTTCCGAGACTACACGTTGTCTCCATCTGCATTTGCATCTTTGCATAAGGCTACCATTCTGCCTTCCGAGACTAAACGCTGTCTCCATCTGTATTTGCATAAGGCTACCATTCTACCTTCTGAGGTTAAGCTCTACCTCCATCTACATCATTGCATAAGGCTACCATTCTGCCTTCCGAGACTAAACGCTGTCTCCATCTGTATTTGCATAAGGCTACCATTCTACCTTCTGAGGTTAAGCTCTACCTCCATCTACATCATTGCATAAGGCTACCATTCTGCCTTCCGAGACTAAACATTGTCTCCATCTGGATTTGCATCTTTGCATAAGTCTACCATTCTGCCTTTCGAGACTAAGCAATGTCTCCATATGTATTGCATAAGGCTACCATTCTGACTTTCGAGGCTAAGCTCTTCCTTCAATTTACCTTTCGAGACTAACCGCTATCTCAAGCACTATTTACTTCGCTTTCCTTTCGGGCAAAGCTCTACCTTTTTATTCGCAACACTAAGCTTTGTCTCGTCAACATCATTCTATTGCATCTGCATGGGCTGAAATATCACCAACTCATCCAAAGGCGTCATCGTTCGGAGACCATTTTTATGGCCCGAGAACACCATGCCATGGCCTGAGGATCTCTTTCAACCTCTGCATATCATTATTCAAAGGCATCATGGTTCAGAGGCACTATCCTCATGGCCCGAGAACATCATTTTCATGGCCTGCGAATCCTGCATCAAGCAAGTCATAGCCCAGGACGTCATGGTCTGAGGACGTCATCCTTAACCGTCAGAAGACATCATTCATGGTCCAACAGGAATTTGCATCGTGTTTAAATTACGCACAATATATGCTTGTATTATTTATTTGCAGGTAATCCGGCGAGCAAACTGCCATCCCAGTAGGAGCGGTTCCGCTCCAGTTCTCCTAACCACCTAGTAAGCCGCTTATTCAATTAGTCCCAAATGTTACGTCCGTTCTTGTAAGAAACTTCATCGGTATACTTCACCGATGACTCCTGAACTACATACGGCCTCATTCCTATAAAACCAGGGATATGTAGGCAACTCAGAAGCCAGGGTGCGGCCTAAATCTCTCTGAATTGTTTCGCTCGGTCAAAATTGGCCATCATATCTTTACCCGACAACTCTTTCATCCTTCCCGGGTAAAGAGGGGTGACTGTTGATACCCAATTTTCCCTCAAATTATTTTTGACTTGCGTATATACCTTCAAAATCAGTTTTTATAATAATTGGCATTTTTTTATAATTTTCCCACATTTTATTAATTTATTTCTAATTTATCCAGTACTTTTATATCCAATAATTAATCATAAATTGCATTACAAATAGTTTCAAAATATTCCTTGGTTTAATACATCATTTTTTATCCTATTAGAATTTAATTATTTCACGAATTAGCCAAATTACCATTATTTGGCTATAATTGCAATAATTTTGCAATTATAGCCTGATTACCTATTTTATGCCATTTTTACAAAATAATTAGCCGTTTTTATTTTAAATACTGACTAATTACTTTAATTTCATCTACTAAGAATCAATTTCATTTTTTATAATTATAAACCATTTTTTATTAATCATTTATCTATTTTTTTAAATGGGTATTTAAAGAATAGCCACTTTTAATCCTAATTTTAGCCTAATCTACTTTGACCCCTTAACCCATTCAACCAGCCCAGTAGTCTAGCCCAGTCTTCAAATCTCACCCGGCCCAATCCCCCTTTTAATCTAAGCCGTTGATTAATTCAAACCAACGGCCCAGATTCGTCCTTACCATTAATAACCCCTAATGACTACCCCCTCTTTCATTTCCCCCGTTTCATTTTCTCACCCGTCTCTCTATCTCCCTCTCTAAGACTCTCTCTAGAACCTTCCCCCCTTTTGAGCTTTGTTTCTCCTTCTCCGGCCACCTCCCTTGCCGGAAACTATGGGGTTCTCACCCCTCCTCGAACCTACGGCTCCGCCTTTCATGTCTGTGTCACTAATGAAGGTTTTCAAGCGACCCTGAGGCAACACGCTCCCATCTCCGGTCCCATGCCATGTTTTCGGCCTCCTATGGCTATTCGACTAAGGCCTTTGCATTTTTCGGCCAAACGCCGGTAATATCTAAGTCTCTCTTCTCTTTTGGGTTTTCTCTGGAAACCCTAGTTCTAAGATTTGCCGATCTTCCTAGATCTATGTTTATTCTGAGTTTTTCACATGTTCTCTCTTAAAACCCCTTTGTTTTTCAAACGATTCTTCATTTTTTAAGAACTAGGGTTCTTAAAACCCCTTTTTAAAGCGGTTTCTTTCTGACTTTTAGTATTATCCTATGATTTTTATTATGTTTAAATGTTTACTCGAGCTTTTCCCCTTTTGTCTGACTTATTTTGCTAAAACCCTAAGTTTCTTGGTTTTGATATGTGATTTTGAGTTCGTCTTTGATAATATGAATATCTGTTTGTTTATCATAAACAGTATGTGCTCTGTATTTTATTTTCCGCTCTTTGTGTTTATTCTGTTAATTCCTTCAAATAGTTTAGACTATGTTCTCTATGTGCATCCCCCGATTTATGTGACTATGTTCGCTTGCTAAGGTTTTTGATTCTTGCCTATTATGAGTCTTATTCCATTTGTTCTCATAAATTTATGCTAATTTCTCCTAAATCAGTACTATTTTCTATTTGTGAGTCCTTGAATCCCTATGATTGATTCTTTACTGATCTCGCACGATATCTCTATTGATTTTAACCTCTTGAAATATTTTCTTTAGGCTATTAAACTGATTCTCAAGTCTTTCCTTAATTATAATATTCTTAATCTAGTCTCTATTACATGTGACATACTTGCATTATACTTATGCTTATTTTTTTATGTCATGTTCAGTCTTACCTGATTTCATTCCTTATTTGCCACTGTCTATTACCATTTGAGTCTAATTCCTTGATTAAATGAAATGCTTATGCTGATTTGATTCTAATTGGTGCATATTGCTACAATTATCACTAACTATGATTCTTGCCTTATTCTCTACTTAGTTTTAAAAACTATAAATACACTACTCTTTCATTAACAACGAACATACAGACACAAGCATACTCATTGCTCTCTATCTTACTTTCCTACACACTCTCTCTTATTGACTACTAGCTACTCAGTCGGCTGAAAGCCAAGACTGAGTAACTTATTAATTCTCTACTTACTCTACTGCTCTATTGCTCTGCACACTACTGTGTTATTGCTCTACTTCTCTGCACACCACTGTTCTATTCTCTCATCTTGACTGGTATGTCTTCTATTTGATTTACAGCATCCAAAACAACATGTATATGTTCGTATTGCACTTTCTCTTATTCCTTTTGTGCTTCTACTTGTGGTTCTAATGTTTACCCAGTAACTAGCATATCTATTCTGTCTATGTGATTTCCCTTCCCCTCATTTCAGCATGTCTACTGCTCCTCCTATTCTTTTGTTACGATTCTGCCTTACTCCCTAACCCAGTACATTATCAGCATGTATTCATGATCCCCTTAGCTACTAAGTAATCCTGAACCCCTTCCCTGAACTTAATGTGTGCACCCGTTTGGCATCCCTCAATCTAATGTTGTTAAGCTCCTGGCATGAACATTTTGTGATAGAA